>JAQSVV010000651.1:0-220391 GCA_036375495.1 Agrotis segetum
AAGAAGAGGGGTTTTTCTTTTGACACGACTACAGCCGAAACCGCTAAACGCAGAAACTTGAATTTTGGACAGGATTTGCAGTCTACCATGTAGATTGGCAATAAGACGGGATTTTGCGAAAATCCTCCTCTAAGGGGGTGAAAAGGGGTGAAAACGTTTGTATGAAAAATCTTATTCCTTGGGTTTATAAACTTGAAACTTACCACGAATGAGAACACAAGTAAGTAAATAAGATTAGCACCATTATTTTTTTAAAACTACCCTCCATTGGTAATCTAGGGGTTGTTAAAGTTTGTATGGAAAAATCATAACGCGTGAGCTGATGAATTTTAAAATCAGTATTTATATACTAGATAAGAATTAATCAAACACGTGTTTTTGGATTTTTCGAAATTCACCCCCCAAGTTGGTGAAAAGGGGTATTCAAGTTTTAAGGGAGGATATTAAACCACTAAACGTAGAAACCTGAATTTTGGATGATAGTTGCAGTTTATAATGTAAATAAGCATTAAGAAAGGATTTTGCGAAAATCTACCTCTAAGGGGGTGAAAAGGGGTGAAAACCTTTGTATGCAAAATCTTATTCTTTGGGTTTATAAACTTGAAACTTGGTACGAATGTGAGTATAAGTAAATAAAAAAAGATGGACACTATTCTTTTTTCAAAACTACCCTCCATTTTTGGGTTTTTCGAAAATCACCCCCTAAATTTTGAAAAGAGTTGATTAAGTTTTAAGGGAAGGATTTACTGCTTGCTTCGATAAATTCTAAACTGGGCATAAATTATCTCTCAATCGAATAAAGGATGTGTATTTATTTATATTTGAAAAATCAATCCCAAGCGGGGTGAAAATCAGAAAATCAGTTATAGTCTACTACGATTGATTGTTTGTTTGTTTTCAGTTTTTTTATATTTTCCAAAAGTATCGTTTATGGAAGGTGAGTGGGAATTAAATTCACTGAGTTCAGAGTTAGAAACACGCGCAGACGAAGTCGCGGGCAAAGTGCTAGTCTTATACAAAACACTGTTCGAGTTTAAGCTTTACATAAGCACACTGACTAAACCACTGAACATGCTGCTGCCAAGGATCATCGTCATCTTCCCAATCTTTTAAACCACCACCACAATGGAAACACTTGGTCCTGTCTCCATGGCCAGTATAAAAGAAACCGGCTTCTGCAAGATCTTCAGGCTTCTGTTGCATAACGAGAGGCCAGTTTTCGAAACTGATCAGCCGTCTAGATTTTGAACTGAAAAATGGATATTCAGCTCTTGGGTACTGCATATTCTTCACTTTTTCTTCTCCAATCAATTTTGTAGTTTTGCTTTTCCATGAAGTGTTCTGTACACGTATACCACACTCATCTCTTCCTTCTGCTCTTGTTTTTCTCTCAGCATCACAAGACGACAGCTCCTTGGATCTAATGAGTACACAGAAGTACTTTAAGTAAACAGAATCACATTCACTAATCCACTAATGAGTGTCATTGTTAAAAAAGTATTTTTTAACTTTTTCACTTTCTGCAATATGCTTTGTTATATTGTATACAAGGCTGTTTGTATCGTCGAGGATGCTATCCCTATTATTCTTTGTATAATATTTTATCCTCGTGGTAGCGTGCTTCCAGTGATCACTAGTTGGAATCTTGGATAGTTTCTTCATATCATACATTTCAATTTTTATGAGATGCGTCGCTTGGTCTCCGTCGTCAGAATTTGTAGAGATGTATGATACGCCATCTCTAGCAGCTCGTGCCACAGTCGACGATAGCAGCTTCTTCCTTTTTATTTTTGGTGCCACTTCAAAAAATTGATCAATCGGCTGCGATTTCCCTTTTCCACTACATTATTTGCTTTGTATACGAGGCCGTTTGTGTTGTCGTAGATGCTATCCTTATTATTCTTTACGTAATATTTAATCCTCGTGGTAGCGTGCTTCCAGTGATCACTAGTTGGAATCTTGGATAGTTTCTTCATATCATCGACGTCGACGATAGCAGTAGTTTTACGAACATTTGTAGGAAAAAAAAAGTAATAAAATGTCGAAGTAAAAATGAAGGAACGTGCTTTATTGATGACATAGAAATGCAGACTTAATGAGGGTTAACAATGAGTAATAGATAAGAACGCCAAACCAACCGTAATTAGGGTGTTCGAAGTACAATAGATAAAAGGACTAGGCGAACAATGGTGCGCTAATGAGGGTGCAGGACCACCGGAAATCAATCTTTTTTTTTTTTTTTTTTTTTTTTTTTAGGATGGGTGGAGCAGATCGTGGGGCTCTGGCGCGGGGCTCTGGAACGTGCGCCAGAACCCGCGAATCCCCACTACTTTGGTGACGTCGTCCTCCATGAGGAAGCCGGGCAGGCTGCAGGAACTGTAGTGGATGGAGAAGTCGGTACCGTTGGCGCGGTATGTGCTCGACTTCGAGCTGTTATACTTGTTGTGTAGCACTTTAAAACATAACTTTTAGAATGAAATTTAAATAACATTGAAGGTAATAATAGATGAAGCCGCAAGGCTTGTTCAATTTGTAGTCAATAAAAAAAGAGTTGAAAGTGATGCAGTCACTACATCACTTTTGATGGAAAAATCGAAATACGAATTTTCAAAACTTTAAATCAGTGAATTAATAGATGTTAAAGGAAAGAGGCCGAGGCGACAGAAGAAGTGAAACACCTCTCTGTTACAGTGCTTTCAAATTGTTTCGTATTTGTTATTTTATTTTGTTCTTCTGTGAATGTCAAAGAATTAACATGAGATTTTTGTTAGATTGTATTATTAGGTATGTCTGTGTTATTTTACTATGAAATAGCTATGACTTTGCTTCTTCCTTGATGAGATGTTAAGCATAGATTCATATGCTGGCGTTTGTATTATCTTACTTTTTCTAGCGAGCCCTTAGCAATGGTCAGAGGCACAATTCTAAACTACCAATGAGCTCAAAGAAGTATTAATACCTTACGCGGAAAAGAAAATTTACAATATTCGATCATGAAATGAAAGTAGTAGAGTACAAACGTAACCAAATATAGTCGTGCGAATAAAGTGTAATAGCAGAGTTTGTTCAACTAATCTAAAATGAACTCTATTGACCAAAAACGAATCGTTTCTCTTATTGGTAAGCAAAACGAATCGAACATACAATAAAGCTTTAAATGCTCCATTGAAATCGCGAACGTTTCGATACATCGAAACTGTAAAATACGGGATTACCATCATTTCTCTTCCCCAATCGATTTCACAGGCAGCTGCGTGCAAAAACACATACATTTGCGGACCTCTGCGAAATCTTTTCAATCGTACCCAACCAGGGTTACGCCAAAAAGCATAACCAAAACCATAAATCCCGGTAAAGGATAGGAAATAAGAGTCCAAATATATTTTGTTTTGAAAAATCGCTAACAATAAAGGTATCTGGATGTCCAATGAGGACGGACCAACGACAAATGGCTGAGGGATCCAGACCGTTTGTCATTTAGAAAAAAAAACATCGCAAGGCTTATGCGAGGAGGGAAGGATGGCCAGATATAAAACATGTAAGGGACATTCTCGACGATAATTTATTTTCATCGTGTTTTTATTTCGTTGGTGATTTTTCTGCGGAAGGGTTTTTGGGTTAATTTTGTGTTTATGGAATGAAGTGTGTTTGTGTTACATTGGCTAGCTTAATTAGAGAGAAAAAACAGAATAAAGAATGTTTTTTTGTAAGTGTTCTGTCCTACGTAAGTGGTTTGAGATGAACTTTGTTAAAAACGCGTGGGCAATGGTTTCTGAACTTATAAACTAATTAAAACAAATAAGTAAGCAAACTTGTTGCTCGTAAAAAAATCTACTTAAAATTGAAACTCTGCGAAATTATTAACGCCAATCTCAGATCAAAGAAATAGGCAGATATAACGCTCAGAGCACGCGAGTGTCTCCACCAAAGTTAATACAAAATCAAAATCGAATACAAAATCATACCCGGTCATCCTCTGAAAGGAAGCCGGACAGGTTGCTTGTTGTATAGTAATTTTAAAAACAAAACTGAGAATACTTCGTTTACTTTAATAAAAATAAAAAAAGAAACATAATGTTGTGTAGGAAAAGGAGAGAAAATTGTAGAGTGCCCAAAAAAGAATTGAAAGTGACGCAATGCACAATGTATGTATAATGGAAATATTAAATATGAATATAACAATAAATAGATTTGAAGAGAAAGAGAGGTTGAGACAACAGAAGAGGAGGAATACCTCTATGTTACAACCATGTCTAAGATAATCAGTTAGGTATAATGAGAACCAGGCTTGTAATATATTTCTCGTAGATTGACACAGTAATAACGCTGGTTATAACTGGCTGCCGCTCCATCATGGCTTAATTGGCAATAGAGGGAAGGTAAGGCGTGTTCTAGTATTTATTAAAGTTTCTAGAATACTGTGGAAACTTCTATATGTCAACAATATTGCCAGTGTAATTGCAATAGAGCAGTGGTGGCCCAGTTGTATCGGCCTTGACTTACGAGTTGTAGGTCGTCGGTTCGAACCCAGCCAGGCATATTATTTTGTGTAATTTATTTCATCACCACTTCTCTCAAAACGGTGAAGGAAAACATTGTGAGGAAACCGGCATGTCTTAGAACCAAAAAATCGAAGACATATTGTGACATCTACCAACCCGCACTGGGCCCGCGTAGTGGATTATGGCCCACTCCCTCTCACAGCGAGGAGGCCTCTGTCCCAGCAGTGGGAATATTTATAGGCTGATGATGGTTATGAATTGCAATTTAATAATAATATAATATTTATTCCTCAACTAAAAGTTCTGACTATTGAAAAATCAACCCTAAATTATCTATATATATGAAAAATAGTCAAAATAAAAAAATACTTAAAACAAAAGTCAAGAAGTCATTTATATAATAAGGCTATCAAAGATGTACTTTGAAAGTCAGATATTTAAATGACAGGAGATAGAATGGGTTGGGATTCATTTTACACTTAATGACCTCACAATAAAAAACAATAACATATAATCGAAATCATTATCCCACATTAACCTACCATAAAAATTCCCATCGTGTGATGGTCTTCCTAATTTGAATCCCATTACACACATCAGTTCACAGTTACCTTTATTTAAGCAAAATTCAGCTCAAATTCTACATAATGTTTTGTATTTTATTCAAAAGTTATTCAAATAATAAAACATGATTCCAACATTGCTGAAAAAATAAAAAAAAAATTTTTTTGCTTAAAATTCTCTTAAAAATGAGTAAATAAGCAAAAAAATTGAAAAATTACCCCCTTAAATATTTTCTATTATGAGAAGGTCATGTTTTGTTTTCTCAGCGTTTTAAATGTTTTAATTTAAAACGGCTTTTTAATCGTTTGGAAAGTATGTGATTTTTGGCAAAGTGGGGTTTTAAAAGTTAATTGAATTCTGACTGCAAAATAATTATGTAGGAGAAATATTTAAAAAAAATTGAGTACCTAATAGCCAGCTCTATATATTATTCGTAAAAAATATACACAGTTTTTGTGTTTTTTTTTTTTTAAGATAATGGACAATATCAAATAAACATTATAACTGCAGTAGGTACTGTGGGGATCGTGTGTGTGATTTTCTTTAATTCAAGAAAATCACACACACGATCCCCACAGTACCTACATTAAAATTTAAACTATTTGAACTTTCTGCATTTCAACATTCTAATTTAAAATTGTTGTATATAATTATCTACATAAATAAGTAATTATAAAAGTACAAAATTAAATACTAAATGGAAACGAAATTTAAAACAAAGGTTTAAATTGAAACCTATTCGGCGAAACTTCTATTTTCAGATCAATTGTCAGAGGTCTCCTAATTCTATGAAAAGTCATCCATCTTTAGTTTGTCCATCGTAACCTTTACATAAACTTATCGACCTATCCAATAACCCTTCGCCAAGAATCAATAAAACAGTTAAGTAATCATTTGAAGTAAGAATCAACAACTTACTAATCAATTATTTTAACTTTTTGATTTATTTGTTCAGAAATTAACCATTTCAATTGAAACTGCTTTTATTGTTCTATTTTTGAGGAAATCTTGTTAATTCAATATATGTTCGCATGTGTTATTTTAGATAGTTTTTCGAGTTTTCATAATAGGAGGTTTCACGCATACCTCGGCTCGGATGGCGCTACCAGCGCATGATGTAATTTAGGTACTGTATGATTAACTTGTTATACAATACATCACAGATAATATAACTTTAAACCATGACAAGCTAGCGTACGGCCCGCCTGCTGAAAAGCTGTTATCAGCCGCCTTCAACATCAGCTTTATCACGCCTTTTTTGAAGATTTTGCTGACTTAAAAAATGAAAATATTTTCGTTGAAATGATTTTCACCGTTGGTCCTTTGTATTTTAATAGTCGAAAGGACATAGCACAAAGGATAAATTGGGTTCATGCTTGGTCAAATGCAGTTGCCCAGTTGCTGAGCGAATATCCCGAGAGCGAAAATCCCTCTTACCTATATTACGACTAAGGTCACGTCTAACTATGTACCGAAATTCATAAAAATCGGTTTAGTTTTTACCTTTACTTAACACTTCTTTAAATCAGATACCTCTAGACGTTACTTAGAACTCACAACACTTGCTAAGATTAGTAAAAAAAAACTTGAGAGGTGTCAAGGGACACCCGGATGGAACGAAGTTACTGTTTACACTCAACAAAAATAATCGTCGCGATTCCACTCCACTCCACTCCACTCTTTGAGCTCTCACCCTTTCGCAACGCGCGGTAAGGAACTTCGTTCCAAAAAGTGTCGTGACAACTTTTCGTAAGATTTTTTTCCGTCTAGCCCCCTTTCACAACGCGCGTTATGGAACTTCGTTCCAAAAATAATAATAATAAAACACTAGAACATACGCAATTCCGATCCATATTCTACATTCCTGCATAAACTGTCACACACAAAATGTCTTGCATCCGACAATGCACCTGTTTACAGTGGAGTCTAGCGCTTTATCATGTTAAGCGATGCAGCGCTGTAATTGTTAGGTTTCTGTTTAAACCGAGATGTGGGTGGGCGGGGTAATGGAGGCTTGTGGTTTTGATGAAGTAGAGTGTGTGGTGATGGTGTATAAAATGTCACGTTATTTGTTTTTTTCACACACACTTTATAAACTATAAGCAACTTTGAAACAAAAACTTGCTAGGTTTTTTATGCTCACAGATAGACCCAGAGTATCAAGTCAAGATCTGATGATGGGATAAAATAACTTATAACATACTCAACTAAATTGGTACAAAAACCTTTTTTCTAAAAAATGTGACCGCCTTCAAAAGCAACCACAAAAAACCGGCCAAGTGAGTGTCGGGCCACGCACAGTGTAGGGTTCCGTAGTTGCCCATCAAAATACTTATGCGAACTAACTAAACTGATTCGCTGAATTTAATTTTAAAAAGAAGAATTTTCAAAATCGGTCCAGGAGTCTTTGAGAAATCGGGGAAAATACATAAGAATAAAGATTACGATGAATTTAGAACCTCCTCCTTTTTTTGAAGTTAGTTAAAAATAGTTGACGATAAAAACCTACCTATCAACAAACAACATACCTATAAAAACTGTAAAAATAAAGTTGACAAACTTACATTTGCAGTTGTCTCCGAAACATTTTGTTTAAAAAATATGATGTCCAAGTACATTTTATAAGTTGGTCGACTATTACTCGTAAAGTTGTAAAGCTTACTTAGTCATGATAATTTTCTTTTAAACTTCGTTATATATACTACTATTGTGATTTTTTTCACACCCCCAAACATAACCGTTTAGCTGGTAGAGGGGGGGGGGACACTCGAATCGAGCAAAATTTAGCACTTTAAAGCTTAATACATATTTCACAAACTAATTTTTTTATCAAAAAATTGTTAATGGAAACTATCATTATTTTTTAAAGACCTATTTAATGATACCCCACACTAAGGGGTACGCGAGAAAAAAAAATCCTCATTTTACGTGTAAGTACTGGAGGTACCCTAAAAAAAAATATTTTACCGGATTTTATTTTACCACTTTTTTGGCACAACAAATCCGTATATTTACACCAAATTACAGCTCTCTAGTACTGTGCGTCTCTGAGCTAAACTGCGGACAGACGGACGGACGGACATGGCGAAACTATAAGGGTTCCTTGTTGACTACGGAACCCTAAAAAGGGTAAAATAACCTACAAAACTTTTCTTTTGTAAGTCGGTGACTTTTTTTTTAATTTCATTGTCTCTTTTGCCACTGAATTCCGAAAGAATAGTTTTGCATTATGGACTGTCAGGCTCGAGTTATGATGATTATACCACGAAAAAAAAAAACTTTTTTGTATACCTACTTCTGCTTACCACCACATCAAAAAACAATACTTTAAACGTAAACATAGCCTTATACATTACATCGTCCCAGTTTACACAAACGATTCGTTTCCACATCAAAGCAATATGGTAATATGAGCCGGTACCTACCGATACAGTGAAGCAGCGGTATCGAGGAGAAATTATCATAATTTTTCAAGATGGCCGCTTATTATTTTTATTGACTACTAAAGCTTTGCAGCTTTGCTCGCTTCCTTATTTCTCCCTCTGCAGGTTTTATGTCAACAAAAAACCTGTAATACTCTGAAAAAGAAAAGGTATCAGTAAAGCAGGTTTCTTTGTTTGACGTGAAATTGTAACAAAAACAAACACACTTCGGTGTTATTAATAGGTATTGATTAAAAAAGTTAGTATTTTTTTTACTTGTAAACTCGTTAAAATTAAGATCATGGCTGAATTATAAAAGCCACTTCAGCCGATCCGTAGTGACTTTCATTTCATTCATAACGTATCAAATGCCTAATCCTTTTTTTTTTCCTGGTACTTAAATCATAAGAGAGCTGAAGCTTACCAGGATCGCGGTACTGTCTCTTTAGGTATCCGAGATGTAACGTAAAGGGCTATCAGGAAGGATCACCGTGGATTTTTGTCAGTACAAGTCTGATTGACCCTCCTGTTCGATCCTCTGGGCAGGGGACTCATTTGATGATTTTACTCTAATAAAAAAAACACCACCTTCCATCTTTAGATCTTCGATACTTTCAGAAGTAAAACTGAACCAGAACTCAGCCTAAAAGTTGTTAAACATTATTACACATAATGTATAAACGTAAGCATAATACCTACATAATATGTATCTACTTGATACACGTGTTAACCACAAAATATCAAAATCCGTTCACCCCTTAAAATAATAAACAAACAAAATTACTTTTACATAAATCATAAAATAATAGTACAGTCTATGCCCATCATTACACGACCCATCTTACACGGCAGAATATGTTAAGGAGTAAGTCAAGATATGCTAGCCATCGAATATATGTATGAATTTTGTGGTCATGTTAACTGTATCATAGTACTCGTAATTAATATTCAACGTTAAATATTTGGTAATACTTCATATTTCCAGGAAATTGATAATGAGAAGAGCTGTGTCGGAAAACGTCGTGTTGTTGGCATGTAGCTTAATACCTGCCACTCGTTCTACGTTGTAGCTTTCAATGTTTTCAGGATAATAATAATTATGTGGGAAATTTATACATGCAGGGAACAGCCTGCGGCTTTAATTACTAATGCCGTCAACGAAAACACGAGGACGGATTCAGATGAACAATAACGTCAAAATAAAATTTCATCTGCCTGCCTTTTCCCAACTATATTGAGGGCCCGTTCCAGTCGAACCGGTTGCAGCTGAATATCAGTATTTTACATGAGGTGACTGCCTATCAGACTTCCACAACTCAGTAACTGGGTGATATGATACCCCATGGTAAGACTGGTTGTCAAACTTTAGAGCTTCTGACAAACAGTAACGACTGTCAAACATCTACAAATGACAGCTGGGACCAACGGCTTTACGTGCTTTGCATGGAGAAAACTCGCTTTGAAAGATGGTCACCCACTCGGCTTGACCCGGAAGATCGACCTGTGTAGTTGTAATTATTTAGCAACGAGATTCTCCGTGCCACTCCTTACGTCAAAATAAAATTTGCCGAGGGATAATACCACCACGACTACTACGCATATTATTCATTCATAGTATTATCCCTTAATATTATGTGAACATAGAAGTGGCAACTAGAGTACAGAAGGCCGTCATACACACCGTAGGCATAGGTATGCGGACGACGAGTAACGCTGACCATGGACCATGCCGAGGTTGGCGGCGAGACTTTATAGAAAGACGAAGAAAGAGCTGTCAGGAATCTGACGGAGCCCTCATAGAGCCAAAGCATGCATGGGTCGCGAGACAGTCTAAACAGGCAACCGTGACCTTTGAACACAAAGTGCTCTTGAGGGCACACCGTCAATTTTATAAGTTAGCACGGGTCTGACAGATCCTTGCGTTCCAACCAAAGCGGGAGTAATCATTATTATGATAATTTTACCACGATGATAAAAAGCCCATCCATACACGGACTGCTCATTCAGTCAGGATACTATGCCTAGCGACTGCGATCACCAGGCAGTGGTCAGATGTACCCAGCGGGGCTGAGACCGATACCGACAGACTGTCCGGATTATTAGTCAGCAGAAGGTTCAAACCGTGGGTGTGTGTCCATCAACATCCGCGTTGCCATATTCACCAGCTGGGTTAGATCTAGCGTTACAGCAAAGTTGTTTTTTTTTTAAGAAGTCCCACGTTTCGTAGAAATTCGACTGCTCAAAGAGTTCCATGTGTTCCATTATTGTAATATGCAGCCGTAGCTTGAAGCAGTCGATACAAATAGGCTGTGTTTGGTCGGAATAAGGATCGATATTGACTGTAGCAGGTGGTGTCATGTATTGTTTATTTTCTGATTCTCAATAATGAAAACTAAAGCGTCCGCATAAGCATCGAGTAAAACTTACACCAAGGCACTAAATTACGGCCATTTTCACCGTCTCAAAGACAACAGTCGTGTACATTACAAATTCTATCCCGGACTTACATTGCGGAATCACATAACAGCAATGTCTTAGCTAAATTTTGGTGCAACACTGATATACTGTGTGTCCATTACTTATGAGCCATTATCCCTTTCCGCTTGGCTGGTCTTTACGACTTTATGAGTCCCGGGATGGTCTTAACGACCGGGAAAGATAAAGTGATGTGTATCTTTATGCTGTTTACTCTTATGAGCTGCTCATAAGAGTAAACATAGTGACATAGTTAGTAAGTGCATTGGGTAGTATGGTTTTATGGATTTTTGAATAGATTTATTAGTTATGGCTACGATTATGGCCATCGATGTGCTCTCGATGTGTTGTCTTTTAGCTGTACAGCTTATGAAAAAAGAAATAATATGGTGGTATTGAACACAAGTAGATAAATTGCCTTTTATTATGTATTCTTCTTCTTCGTCGTGTCGATGATTTCTCTTAACTATAAAAACTTGGACCAAAACTGCCACATTCACTACGTTGGTGGTGGCCTCTGATAGGCCACTTAAAGTGACGGATTAACACAGTACAAGACAGAAGGTGAGCCATCGTTTGTGTTTATCATAGGTCGGAATTAGGTAGTGTTACTAACACTGATTTCATACAACGAAAGAATAAAGTTGATATGCCTCAAATCCCGCAATTTCTTTTAAAGAGCAAAGAGATCCCGTGATTTATTAAAAAAAACTTTTAACAATTTATTTGTCTATTCTATCTCTACGGTGTTTTGCACACGAGATTGTCTGTTAGAAATCCCGGAAAAATCAATATTAATATCAACATAATCGATGCAAGTAAGTATTAAAATAACTCTACCTTATTCCGGCCTATGGTGATGAGGCTCTGCAGTCTCACACTTCTTCATCAAAGTACCTACTTAGTTGGTATTTCATTACTACCTTCCCAAAATGGTACTCCAACAACATGAGGAAAAATGTTCTAGAACCAAATTCGAAGCAATTGTCGCATTCACCAACTTAATTTTGTACTGGGCCCGCAGGGTGGATACCACCCACTTACATTCTTGTGAGGAGATCCTTATTTCAGTATTTTTAATGGTAAAGGGTCATTTTACTGTTGTTATGAAACGCCTACACTTATATATTTTAGAGTTATTAATATTTTAATGATTTTCAGTGACTTGTCTGTAGGTGGCTTTCAAAGAGCATTATTTATGAGGTTTATTTAGAGCAATAAGTCTAGACTTCAAGTTTATACCTTTGTTACATTAAAATTAAATAGTTTATAACTGTTATTAATGGAATGTAATTTGTACTCGTAATTATTAAAATTATTTTTGGGCTCACGGGGTTTAAGTGCAAATGGTTTTAGTGAAATGAAGTAAGTTATAAAAATTACAATTAAAAAAATACACACTATTTAGAGGTTTTTTATTTTCCTTCAGAAACAATAAAATCATATTTATATAAAACTCAGTCAAATAACACCATAAAAACAAACGTGGCTAATGTTTATTTTACCAAAAAAAAAATTGAAAAATGTTTTGTATGTACTTTCGACGTCCCAGTTTTTCTTCCCATACCTACTATGAAATGATCCTTACATAAAAAAAGGTAAAAGGTATACCAAAGAAAAAAACAAAAGAAATATTTTAAAGTTACCGAAATATCTCAAAATAACCCAAAAAAACTTGATCCATAGTACTTCACCACTAACTTCAAAACTATCTCTAGTCCAACCTATGCAAATACGCTTACCCTTACACTACCACCTACTTGATTACCAACGTAATCGTAATCTTGTAATCATAAATGACTATCATAATTATTTACACCAAACTACCGGAACCAAATTCACATAATTGCTATGTCAAATGAGCTTGAGGATACGGCTTATCGTATCAATTTTGTAACCCGCTAAGGCGCCTGTCTCGTTGTTCGCTGAAGAGGAAGCGATTACCTAACAAATATTTTCTCGTGCGTGAATTAATCCCGATTACGGAACCCTGCCTGTATGTGAGCGATAGTTGATTCAACTCTCTTCTGTTTTTTTTTTTTATTTAATGGCAAAGACAGTTCTATTCAGCCAGTGTCAGGAGTGGATTTCGAAAATAAGTGTGAATCGTTTTTTAATCATGCTAGAAGCGAAAAACGTAGTTGATTTTTTTAATTATCTGCCTGTCTGTAATTAATCATATTGTTAATAATAACTGTAAAATTATGATGTTATATGTTACGTACAATGTATTAATAAATGATAAATAAGATTTAAATTAACTCAAAAGATTACAATCGTGGAACTCTCGATTGAAACGCACATGATCGAGTAATCGTCCTACGCCGACGCGCCCTCGCTGCCATATCGCAAACTCTTTTTTGGTAGCCATACAAACTTCTCGCTAATCGCCCGCTGTGGGACCGCTACCTAATTCCGTAATACAATTTTGAATTGGAGATTAAACTAAATCTGACGTGAAATTGAATTAGTTTATTTATTTTAATAATCACCGTAATTAATTAAAATAACATGCGGTGGTTTACTGGCGTATTATTAAATGTTGGATTGAGCCTTTAATGAATTTATGAGCTTTGAATACTATAGTTATATGTTTTTATTTATGTAAATCCTCCGTTGGTTTCTTGTTTACAAGCACGTCTATGTCTGACTGGCCTGTTGGTCTAGTGGTTAGTGACCCTGACTGCTATGCCGGAGGTCGTGGGTTCGATTCCCACCCAGGACAATTAATATTTGTGTGTGATGAGCACGATCATTTGTTCTGTGTCTAGGTGTAATTTATCTATTATATGTATGTATGTATTTAGAAGAAATATATAAGTATGTTGATCAGTTGTCTAGTATCCATAACACAAGCTCTTCTTAGCTTGGGACTAGATGGCGTTGTGTGATAGTTGTGGATTATTATTATTGCGTTAGGCTCATTTTTATGGGCCGCGAGAGTGTCTCAAAATGAAACCAAGGAGAGGCTGCCACGTAAAAGCACCGTCCGCGTCCGCACCTAAGGCTGCCGGACAAAGTCCTGCGAAAAAAAAAAGTGAACGTTGGTCAGATGTTTGTTACCCACTGTATCACACAAAAACTAATACAAAGTACATTTTAAGGAAATATAGTACACATACAGGTTGGTTGAATTTTTATACTGGTATGAAGTTCCTTTGCGATAATTATTGAACTTCACGCGGGCAAAGCCATTTGCAGAGATCACTTGTTTTATGAGTTTCATTTGAGACCAACCATTGTAATTAAAATCCTGTCCCATATAATAGGTTTGATATTCGTTTGGGTAATATTTAATTTACTATGTAGTTAAGATCAAAGCTGACTCTCTTTTATTTTTGCAGGTATATTCAGGCTGATGAACCGTCATGATTTTGGTAAGTTTTATAATTTTGTTTCATATTATCATAGTGACTTTCAACAGGATTAAAGCAACCTACCTACCGCAGAAGCGGAGTGAGGTTTTAGAGCGGAGAAACTGAGATCTCATCACATATTTAATGATAATGTAACTAACGGAATGATTAGTTTTTTTATGCACCACTGAAGAGGGTTGGAGATTTAGTACATCCTCATCATCATCAGCCTATAAATGTTCCCATTATTGGGACACAGGCCTCTTCTCTGTGAGAAGTAGTGGGCCTTAATCCACCACGCGGTTCCAGTGCGGGTTGTCGGATGTCACATGTCTTCGAATTTTCGGTTCAAGGACATGCCGGTTTCCTCACGATGTTTTCTTTCACCGTTTTGAGAGCAGTGGTGATGAAATAAATTACACAAAGTAATGCGCCTGGCTGGGTTCGAACCTACGACCTACAATTCGTAAGTCGGGGCCGATACCTCTCAGCCACCACTGTTCTGTTACTGCTACAATGCTATCTGTTTTTTTTTCTGTTTTTCTGCTCCGCAGCCTCATTCCGCTCCTATGGCCTGGTAGCTTTACCTAAGCAAAGATTTCGTTAGCCTGTGTCACCCAATAAATTTTTGACATTTCCATCATCCATATCAGTATAAGGATGTCACTTTGCCCAGACTCCCTTTTCCTAAAGCGCAAGATATTATCACTGCGACAAAAATAATACGCCGTGATAAAACTCCAATTCGTCTTACTCGGGAACAAAGACGTGAGCTATTTTACCCCGAATATGTTTATGGTGTGGAATCTGTTCCCGTAAACAAGGGTGCAACTAGTGATGTATCACCCCATGTCATTCAGATTGCGGGCAGACAGAGATTGATCATCAAAGAGTTCTGCCTTTTTTATTTTACCACAATATTGTGATCACTCGCCATGTTTTCTTTCATTTGTATTGTTGATTGCCTGATTGGCTAATGCTGCAAGTTCATAAACAATCTCGACTTCTATCTTTGGATCGATTCTTGAGGCGCGATTGGTCCGTGCGTATTCACGATTGGTCCAATTCTCGGTTGGTCCAAATCGCAGTTGGTCTAATTCGCAGTTTGTCTGCAACTAATCAACGACCGACTTTTCCTCTCCGAATCTTTAAGATGGTCAATCAAAAGCAGCGTTTAAAACCAAACGGAATGTGGATTCAGGCGTTAGTGGTTACAAGGCGTAGATTCGACTAGCAGGTTGGAGAAGTGATTTCGGGCTTCGGTTTTAGTTTCAACTTGAAATCTGGATATTTATGTCCGATCACATACTAATTGCCTGCTAAGTTTTGAACTTAAAACCTACAAAGTCATCCATACATACCCAACCATCATATTTTACGATAGTCTTTATTTAGGGGCTAATTTGGCGGTATGTTTTTTTTTAATAGCCTTTACTGTCCCATTGCTGAGCAAAGGCCTCCCCCAATTCCTTCCAGGAGCTTTTTTCGTGGGCCGCTTCGAACCAGCTCTCATGGTGAGCGTCCAAAATTAACTCTAGGAATTTAACTGGATGTAATATAAAAGGGACTGGCAATACGTGGTGGTTATAATATTTCACAAAAGAAAGTGTAAAAGCAATTTTTGTTTAACTTCGGAAAGAGCGGAATACTAGGTATTATGCCCTGGTTGCCAAAATGCCCCATTCTTCTAGAATTCAAATTTACTGCCCAGAACCACACGCGATAGCCGCTGTTGCCGTACAACATGGCCCTCGGCCTTAGCCATGTTATTTATGTGGTGTAGGGCGTATTACCTTATAGCTTTATGATAGTATATAGCTTTAGGTACATCTCAACCTAATCCCATAAAAAAACAGGCGAAAAGTTAAACGGTTGTTGTTTCTTCCACTTTCACTTATCAGTTTCACGATCTACACTTTGTTAAGCCGAAACAGCCCTTAAATATGAGCCCTACTTATACACCCATAAAGGCTTTTATCCCTTAACGACGGCTTTTAATATTTGTAATCCAGTACGTTTTTATAGACGCTTGTAAGATAGAATACCGACCATTTGTGGGAAATAGCTAACATTTGTTAGTACAAAACTTTTCTTTTTCAATTTTTATGTTTTGAGGTACCTATTAAGGTGGTCGTTATTCATAATTATAAAACCGGGTGGAGTTTTTTTATAAACCTTTTATTTTAGGTTGATTAAAACACCGTTTTTAGGATTCCGTAGCCAAATGTCGAAAAACGGAGATTCCTTTAGATTCGTCATGTCTAGAGATGTGCCGTTGCCGGGAATATTGCCCAAGGTGGGAATATAGGTAGAAATATTGCCGGCAATATTGCCGCGAGTGGAAATATTTGGGAATATTGCTTAATTTTAAGTCAAAGGGAGTGCGAAAACTATTTAACACACTTAAAATTAGCATTTACGTACCATGACCTACATTATATACAAAAAAAAACATTGTTTTGGGAAAAATTGCCAAAATTGCCGGCAATTTTGGTATTTTACCGGCAGTGGCAATATTGGGAATATTGCCGGCAGTGGGAATATTGCCATCAGGCACATCACTAGTCATGTCTGTCTGTCTGTCCATTGAAAACTGGTGTGAACGAGATCAAGTTATAAGTTTTTTTTAATACGTCATACATCGTAAACCGCAATTTACCTTTCAAACTTGCAATTAACTACAAGAACTTTTGTATTATGTTACTTACTGATACGGAACCCTTTATGGGCGACTTCAGACTCGCACTTGGCTGGTTTTTTATCTATTTGAAGATATTTTTCCGGTGTTTGTTCAATTACTTGGCAACCTGTTTTCTTTATTATGTCAATACAATCTGACTATGAAAAAGTAAACTGAATTAAGGATAAAACATTCTGCAAAAGATAAGTTTAGGCTCCAAATAATAGTTTTACTCAATTTTCTTCCACCTAAAGATAGCAACCAGTTACATTTTTAAAATGTACAAAATTATTTCAATTTTACAATCTTTCAGAATTGAGTTACCTATCCATCGAGCGACCCACTTCTGAATTAATTTAATAACTTGCTTTCAAGTCATCCAAAGCTTCCTGAATTCACAATGGTGGTCAGACTGCCTGACTTCTGTTGATACAATAATGATTAATGACTGTGACTAATCTACCTTTCGAGTGTGCATTCTGAAAGTTATTTTGATTAATTTTCCAACAACACGAAAATGTTTTGTGTTGCATTAAAATATTGGTTTTAATTGCAAAAGTTAGGATTGTAACACTGAATTTGTAACAAACTGCGAAATATTTGACAGTTATTTGCAATGTTACCAACTTGTTACATTTTTTAATTTTTCCTTGGTGTTGTACTGCAGATACAAAATGTTCAATTACGCTGTCTGTGTTATTGAATTCATCCAAATCTGTTGAGTAGTTTTTGCGTGAAAAAGTAACAAACATTATCTATCGATACAGCTTTGGTCACAAACTTCCACATAATTTAATATTAATTATGGAGACACTTTTTTACCAATTCTACCGCGCCAAATATTGCTTAATTCATTCACCACTAAAATGCCTTAAACATCAAACATTCAAGACGTGTCCGAACATAACCAGTGATTTTAATTAAATTCTTCTTCTCTAGAACATTCCTTCCTTTTATTGCTTTTTAAACTACGCAAGTAGGCGTTCATTGGAAATCTCTGCGACAAAAATAGAGTATGCAAACAAATAAATTTTAATCAAGGCCCAAATTGCTTTAGTGTTCGGTCCCCTCCATTGTTTTTCCTGTTCGTCGATCAATCTCGTTCAGTCTTTAACACAATTTCGAAGTGAATTTTAATATCTCACTCGCCACGGTTCTTAATTAAAAGTGCCCCTTTAACGTTTATTTTAATTTGCGAAAACAAGTTTGTTTGGATTATTAAATTAAGAGGGTTTTTGGTCATGGGACGTTGGGATGTGGATTAGGTTTAGAGGAAATTAATAGGGTAAATTGAACCCTTTATTTTAAATGTGATGGACTAATTACCTTTTTGAAGTACTTTGTGTTTTCATTTTTTTAACTGAAATATTAAGTTAATTTTATTTGAGTACTACAATCTGATTTTTGAAAGCATTTCATTTTAATTGTTACAATCATGTTAATTTTATTAGATGTCATCGTTTCTTGTGCAGTCTCGTTTTAAATAATATCTTTTCGGCACAACATTTTTATGTACGACTATCTACATATTAATTTAATTCTTCCTATGAATTATATTCTCAAGAAATTGCAATAACTAAAAATCAAAAGTATAATTTCATTGTATCATCTAGAAATAACACCAGAGCAAAATCGTAAAAACTGTCACATCAATAAAAATTTAATCGAATCGAACTGGAAGCATATTTCTTCAACGTTTCTAGGTTAGTCCGGTCACTACTTCCACCCCAATGCACAAGCTCTGTTTGCCTTCAAGCGGTATCAATACTGTTGGGAATACATCCCGGGAAAACAAACTATAAATAAAACAAGCGATTTAACAAAGCATGAAATATATTAGCTTTACAACAAAGGTTTTCGTAGTGGTCGATTGCGAAGCATGAGGTGTTGAATTAATGTTCCCACTGTTGGGACACAGGCCCCCACTCTGTGAGAGGGAGTGGGCCATAATCCACCACGCGGGCCGAGAGCCGGTTGGCAGTTTTGAGAGCAGTAGCTATGAAATAGATATTCTGTTAATTGTTCTAGCTTTAACTTAATCCGCAATTCGTAGAATGTTTTGCTTGTTAACACGTTCACTGCGTTAGTCAAATTTGATGACTTTCAGTTGGTGCGGCATCGGGTCGATTATATCCGAAGCCCGACTTGTCCCTGGTGCGGTGCTGGGTCGAAAGGACCTGTTCGACTTCGGTCTGTTTAGAAGGACTTATCTTAATAGGGATTATGACAAAAGCATATTCCTTTATACCAATATGTTGACAAATAAATACTCAATAAAAGGCTGAAGTCGTAGGTAAATGCACTGAATGGTTTGCTTGTAAATAAAGGTATTGTCTGTCGGATCTTTCCGACCCCATATCCGCACTGGTTAGTTAAAGTGTCGATACATTTTTAGTGTTGTGAATAACTAAAAAAACTGTAATATCGATAAAATGTACTTACAATATATTTTTAAGAACTATTTAATACAAAAACTTAAAATGTCACTTACGGGATTGTCTTCCGTGATTAAAATATTTCCGTAAGAAGATATCCTGTAAGTGACATTTTAAGTGTAGAAGCAAACTGTGATAGTTAAAAAAGTATTTAATACAAATAAAAAGAAATTATACAATAATATTTAGTAGTATGGTTTTCTAGATCGTTTCATGACTGCTACATCGTTTTATGTTTCATACACTTTCTCTTCTCATTTGGATAAAAAATCATCGAACCAGAAGGACCTCACTAGCTCTACTCACATGTAATCTAGTGCGGCTATGGGGTCATCGGGTATCGGGTCCTTTAGATCCGATAAACGCACCAGACGTAAAAAATTTTGCTCCAGTCGGCATCGGGTCCTTTAGACCCGATGCATTTTTTTTATTCCTTTATTATTTATTTAAAGAGGCAATTCCAAAACACTAACTGTCTCATTCATATTCATAGGGAAACCAAATATATCTGTCCCGCACCAGCGGTTGGGACAACATTTTTTACCCCGCACCAGTGGCAAGATGAGCATCGGATATAATCGACCCGATACCGCACCGAACGTGTTAAGAGAAAAGCTATCAACTACGTCCTTTAGTCTTTCAGTAAAACGATCTTTGATATTTCAAGGATCACCCTGAATTATTCTAAATGAAGAGTTATTTAAGGCTCTCATATTTTGCAAAATCGACGTCCGATGAGCGGGGAAAGTTTGACGATTTCCCCGCCACCAGCGCCACTGTCGCGAAATTATTGAAAACCTAAGTTTTATGTATTTCATTTCTAAAACTTCAATATTTCATACAGTGTTCCCTTCACGCAAAATACATTTATTACTCTAGTAGAAATATTTTATCACAAGGATGTCAATGCATTTACGAATACAAAATGATATAAATACCTGTTGATGCAAACAAATATTTTATAAATATATTCGTCCATTCACAGACCTAAATATATTTTATAACATTTTGACACAGATTTTGATGTCCCCAGATAACAAAAAAAAAACTACTATTTTTTAGAAAATTTATGAGCATTGGCATACTGTGCCAAAATGACAATACCCAATTATCTATAATGCCCCAAACACACGAGCGGAGCGTTTTATTAACATGCGTTCACATTTTCACAAAGCGGGACGCCCTTCACCATCTGGTGGTGTGTACCAGTACACATTTTACGAATAAAACATTTACTGATTTGAATATAAAAACATATTTTTTTATCTCTTTTATCATCAATTCATCATCATCATGATCATACGATGTTTTGTGTATAATTTAAGAACAATTTTTTCACTGATGCATGGAAAAACATTATCAAAATTAGAACTTCGATAAATAAATGTTTATTAAAAAAAACTACAAAGAATATGGAATTTATATTATTCTAATTCTATTATGCATTTAAATTACAACACCAAATTATTCATAAAATGTGTTTAAAATATAAATTTTAAACACATTTTATTTTATTTTGTTGTTTATACCAGAGGCGGCCTTAGCCATTGCGAGGCCCCGTCAAGGCAAGTCTTTGCGAGGCCCCTTGCCCTTTATAAAAAGTATGTGATGCGAAAGTAGGTTTGGTTGTCATGTTTGAGGACAAATGCTAAAGTTATACAATAAATGTAATTTGAGTTTTAAAACTTCCGTGTTTGCGTAAAATGGAGTAGTTCTGATTTTTGCAGACTTTGTTTGCCTTTTTGGCGATTATTGCCTTAAATTTAAATTGAAAGAGTTAAAAAGAAATTTGCTACAATATGAGACTAAAATGGTTTCTGTAGAGCCAAAAGCTTCCGATTTAGCGCTTTTCAAAAGTATCTCAAATCAACGTTTTTTTACAACAAATTTGGCAGTATCTGATATCATGTCTTCAGTTGGAATGTTTTCCAACTTTATAACTTTTTTCGAAAAAGAACTTTGAAGTTTAGGCCGCACTACGGTTAAACCGCTGTGGTTTTTAATGGCGAGAATTTGTGCCCCTAGAAAACTAATACAAGCGGCTGCACCGTGGTTTTTTCCCGCGACTGAGTTTAAAACCGTGATTTGCTACAAAATGCTCGCGGGTAAAAACCGCGGCACAAAACTGTTCATCAATAGAACTTAGTTGACGCGTACGCACTGGCGTTAACCGCGGGATGTTTTTCGGTAGACCGCCATGCTTCCACCGAGTCGGAGTTTGTTTTAAACTAACCAGAACATGAATTTATTAGGATGGTCTCTTAAGTTTTGATAATTCTTATGAAAGAAACTAAACCTAATAGTCTCCGAGATAAATGCTCCCAACATTTTTTCATTTTTTCAAAAAGTCACAAACTAAGACATCCCAACTCTAATGTTTTGCGAAAAAAATATAAATATTGAAAAGCTCAACTCTGAAATTACTGGGTCTACCACTACAGATAAAAATCGGTTCTCATATTGTAGCAAAAGACATCTTTGAAACCGCTCTGAAAAGTTTGTTATCAACAACTAGTCCTTTACGGTCATAAACGCAAAATTATAATAATAATAATAATAAAATATTTATTTTCGCAAAATTATCAAAATGAATGTTTTTTTTTTACAAAGTAACGTTCGGTGTATGAGGTCTCGAACTTTGATTATTCATTGGGCCCACTGGCGTACGTAGGTGCGTGGCTTTGCAGACCCTAGCTAGCCTGATGGGGCCTCGCGCTTAGAGATTTAATAAAATAAAATAGACAACGGCAATCTCAACTTTGTTACCTCTCAGTAAAGCAGTATAATTTAACTTCTACTACTATTTCTAACTGAGAACTGATAGAGCCAAAGCTGATGGCGCCGACGATCATAATTATTTAGGTCTAGCAATTCGGCTTCTCGCGCGAGGCCCCGTAGTTCACGTAGTTGCATGATAACTTGTTTACTTTTTAATTCTAACTGTGAACAGAAAGAGGCAAAGAGGCCTCGCAAAGCGATTTTTTCATCAAGTCATCAAAAAAAAAGAGGCCTCGCACACAGTGACCCACACGACGGGTTTAAAAAAAATCACAAATCCGCGCGATATTTTTCATCCTCCATCAAAAAAAAGAGCATCGCAGATGGTTCTTGTCCTCCAAGATTCAGTCTCGCTACGTCACTGATTGAGCCAACATCATAAACAAGTCTGAACTACCGGATTAAACTAAACTAGCCGTACGTTCAGGTGACAAAATTATTGTACTAAATAAATACTTTTACAAAATTATAAATGTTGATTGACACTGAGATGATCAGAGATGGTAAATTTAAAAAAACCGGCCAAGTGCGTGTCGGGCCACGCACAGTGTAGGGTTCCGTAGTTGTCCATCAAAATACTTATGCGAACTAACTAAACTGATTCGCTAAATTTAATTTTAAAAAGAAGAATTTTCAAAATCGGTCCAGGAGTCTTTGAGAAATCGGGGAAAATACATAAGAAAAAAGATTACAACGAATTTAGAACCTCCTCCTTTTTTTGAATTTAGTTAAAAATAGTTGACGATAAAAACCTACCTATCCCCAAAAAACATACCTATAAAAGCTGTAAAAATAAAGTTGACAAACTTACATTTGCAGTTGTCTCCGATACATTTTGTTTAAGAAAATATGATTCCAAGTACATTTTATAAGTTGGTCGACTATTACTCGTA
This sequence comes from Agrotis segetum, assembly GCA_036375495.1. Taxonomy (NCBI): domain Eukaryota; kingdom Metazoa; phylum Arthropoda; class Insecta; order Lepidoptera; family Noctuidae; genus Agrotis; species Agrotis segetum. The sequence goes on from JAQSVV010000651.1 coordinate 23,106, forward strand.
AAGTTGTAAAGCCTACTTAGTCATGATAATTTTCTTTTAAACTTCGTTATATATACTACTATTGTGAATTTTTTCACACCCCCAAACATAACCGTTTAGCTGGTAGAGGGGGGGGACACTCGAATCGAGCAAAATTTAGCACTTTAAAGCTTAATATTTCACAAACAAATTTTTTTATCAAAAAATTGTCAATGGAAACTATCATTATTTTTTAAAGGCCTATTTAATGATACCCCACACTATGGGGTAGGCGAGAAAAAAAAAATCACTTTACGTGTAAGTACTGGAGGTACCCTAAAAAAAAAAATTTTACGAGATTCTATTTTACCACTTTTTCGGCACAACAAATCCGTATATTTACACCAAATTACAGCTCTCTAGTACTGTGCGTCTCTGAGCTAAACTGCGGACGGACGGACGGACGGACATGGCGAAACTATAAGGGTTCCTTGTTGACTACGGAACCCTAAAAAAAATAGATGGTTTGACTTTTTCTAAAACTAAAATCTTATTTATTTTGCCGTTACGATTGTTGTAGCCTTAATGAGTAGCCTAACTACTCGTTAAGGCAATAACATAACTAATTAATTAATAAAAATCAAAAGTATTTAATTAATAAAAATTACTAGTCTTTCTTTTGCTTGGTCTGTTGCGCGAGGCCCCCTGCAAGCGCGAGGCCCCGGGCGGGTGCCCGGTTCGCCCCCCCCTAAGGCCGCCACTGGTTTATACAACAAAATTGCAGGTTTTTTGTCCGATCGCCATAAAAAGACTTCTTAACGTTTCTGGCGGGAAATCAGAACAAGATGGAGAACTTTTGTTACTGCTGCACTTTAGCAGCTAGCTAAATGAAGTAAATGATGGTAGTGTCATCCTCTATTCGTTCTATTAGAGCAAACAAAATTATAAATTTCCCGCGAACGTGCCTTTCCCATTTTTTTGTAGGATAAAATATCACACTTCATGTAAAAATAAAATTGCTATTATTAAGAAAAACTATTACTAAATACAATATTAAAAAGAGTAATTTCTATGAAACTAATGCAGTGTCGTTTAGGCGATGCTAATTCCTAGTAAAACAGATTGTGGACGCGCCACAAAACTTGAATCACGATCACTATTTTTTTTAATTTACTAATTATTCTTTATATTCTAGACAAGTACGTCTAAATTCTTTAAAAAAAAAACAATATTGTACATTTGGTCTTAGATAATTATGATTTTCAACCACGTCGCAAAAAAAAATTAAATAGAGCGACAAACAACTAGTACTGAACACATGGTGAGACTGAGCAACAACCACCGATTTTTCATCGCATTCGCAGTACTTTGTGGCCAATCGCACAAGTGTTTTTTTCTGGGCATGGGAAATAGAAAAAACCGGCCAAGTGCGTGTCGGGCCACGCACAGTGTAGGGTTCCGTAGTTGCCCATCAAAATACTTATGCGAACTAACTAAACTGATTCGCTGAATTGTTCAAAATCGGTCCAGGAGTCTGAGAAATTGGGGAAAATACATAAGAAAAAAGATTACAACGAATTTAGAACCTCCTCCTTTTTTTGAATTTAGTTAAAAATAGTTGACGATAAAAACCTACCTATCCCCAAAAAACATACCTATAAAAGTTGTAAAAATAAAGTTGACAAACTTACATTTGCAGTTGTCTCCGATACATTTTGTTTAAGAAAATATGATATCAAGTACATTTTATAAGTTGGTCGACTATTACTCGTAAAGTTGTAAAGCCTACTTAGTCATGATAATTTTCTTTTAAACTTCGTTATATGTACTTTTATTGTGAATTTTTTCACAACCCCAAACATAACCGTTTAGCTGGTAGAGGGGGGGGACACTCGAATCGAGCAAAATTTAGCACTTTAAAGCTTAATATTTCACAAACGAATTTTTTTATCAAAAAACTGTTAATGGAAACTATCATTATTTTTTAAAGGCCTATTTAATGATACCCCACACTAAGGGGTACGCGAGAAAAAAAAAATCCTCACTTTACGTGTAAGTACTGGAGATACCCTAAAAAAAAATATTTTACGAGATTTTATTTTACCACTTTTTCGGCACAACAAATCCGTATATTTACACCAAATTACAGCTCTCTAGTACTGTGCGTCTCTGAGCTAAACTGCGGACAGACGGACGGACGGACGGACGGACGGACGGACGGACGGACGGACATGGCGAAACTATAAGGGTTCCTTGTTGACTACGGAACCCTAAAAAATGTATTCCCATATTGTATCTGTTCAAACGTCAACGATTATAAAACGCGGCGTTTTTGTTCAAACTCCATTTGATTTTAAATGCTAGGCGGTGACAGTTAAGTTCAATTTTATGTACCTTTTTGTTAAAACTCTGCGTTTTTTTACGTCCAAAAAACAGCGCTAGTGAGAATGGAGCTTTATGCGATATTTAACAGCGTTGTGGGTGTTACTCCTTATTTGTAGGTGACATGGGTGACATGTAATCTTGAAGTATTCAAAATATTGACAATACAGTAATTTTCATTTAATTATTTTAATCCTGTTTCTTCGAAATTGTTATAAATCTTTGACGAAATGAAATAAATAATAATAAAAGTGAAGTGCATCTTATCCTATATTGCAATTCGATACCATTAGTGGTTGTTTTCAGTTACATAATTATTGTTGACTGAAATTCAGTACTTATAAGAATAGTTCACGTGAAATGTTATATAGATCCAAAAGTATTGGACGATGGAGAATGCAAAATATTGCAGAACGATGAACAAGAACCGTACTACGATATCACGATAACATTGATATAGGTACCTGTGAGTAATTTATTATATTGATAGAAACAATTCGTAATGTATATTAAACGTATTCTAAAATTCTCATTCTCTCAAATCCCTTATTTGCTCCGTACATCAAGAATGTCTGTGCGTCAGAAATTTCCTGCAATTAAATTCAGTAAGTTCGGTTTCTTTTCAATATTTATTAATGAAAATAATATGTTATTGAAAATAGAAAGTTTATAGGTCTATTTTACAGCCATGTCCGTTTAATCAGGTCCCATTAAACACAGCGTATATATGCCTAAACATAATTATTTTGAATAATCAATAAGCCTACGCTATCTTTTTCTCAATTTCCAATTTTTCTATTACGAAAATCTGACAGCCCCGATCAGAAAAAAAGTGTCATAGGTCTAGTCTGTAAGAGCCACGCTGGCTGACTGATTCGTCAACGAGCGACAGTGATGACACTACTTTTGAAAGGCAAAAGATGAGAGGACGATAGTGAATGTGTGCTTAGAATAAAACGGCGTATGTGCCCAAACACATTGACGTCTTTTTATAAATTAAAATTGTTATTAAATGAAAAAGTAACCTGATAAAGTTCTGACAAACATCATTACCTATTTATTGATATATTCTTCAGGACCAAAAGTTTGATCTACTTCAAGTACCACTCAAAAAACGTTAAAAAAATCTCTATTTTCGCGATTTTTTTTGATCGAGTCAAGTTATAAATATCGCGTTTTCAACTGGAAAATAACATAGACAGTTTATTGAACTATAACATACATTTTTTTCAGATCGAAAAACGAATATTTGATTGTTTGCCGTTGAATCAAAAATAGGTTGATTCCGAATTACGTGGCCTTACATTATTATGTTTCTTGTTTACGTTTTGATCAAGCAGAGATAAATTAAGTTTGATCGTGATAATATTGTACCGTGGAATATGAAATTATTGTTTACTTTACCCTTTTTATGTTATAACTGAAAAAGGTTTTTTCAAAATTATTTTAACAAAAATATCAAATATTTTATTACATAAATATCAGTTTGTTTTGAAAGAGAGATTGAGGCTAAAATAAAACCCTCATAAATAAAAAAAACCGGCCAAGTGCGTGTCGGGCCGCGCACAGTGTAGGGTTCCGTAGTTGCCCATCAAAATACTTATGCGAACTAACTAAACTGATTCGCTGAATTTTATTTTAAAAAGAAGAATTTTCAAAATCGGTCCAGGAATCTTTGAGAAATCAGGGAAAATACATAAGAAAAAAGATTACGACGAATTTAGAACCTCCTCCTTTTTTTAAAGTTAGTTAAAAATAGTTGACGATAAAAACCTACCTATCCCCAAAAAACAAACCTATAAAAGCTGTAAAAATAAAGTTGACAAACTTACATTTGCAGTTGAAGAGCATGTTCTCCGATACATTTTGTTTAAGAAAATATGATATCAAGTACATTTTCTAAGTTGGTCGACTATTACTCGTAAAGTTGTAAAGCCTACTTAATCATGATAATTTTCTTTTAAACTTCGTTATATATACTACTATTGTGAATTTTTTCACACCCCCAAACATAACCGTTTAGCTGGTAGAGGGGGGGACACTCGAGTCGAGCAAAATTTAGCACTTTAAAGCTTAATATTTCTCAAACGAATTTTTTTATCAAGAAATTGTTAATGGAAACTCACATTATTTTTTAAAGACCTATTTAATGATACCCCACACTAAGGGGTACGCGAGAAAAAAAAAATCCTCTCTTTACGTACAGGAGGTACCCTAAAAAAAATATTTTTCGAGATTTTATTTTACCACTTTTTCGGCACAACAAATCCGTATATTTACACCAAATTACAGCTCTCTAGTACTGTGCATCTCTGAGCTAAACTGCGGACAGACGGACGGACGGACGGACGGACGGACGGACATAGCGAAACTATAAGGGTTCCTTGTTGACTACGGAACCCTAAAAATACCTATACGAGGAAGTCGTGTAAAAAAAAAACAATTCAGGCCCCCACTCCCGAAATTATTCCAAATCACCGATTTGACAAAAAAGATAGTAAAAGAATTCATGATGAGTAATACAGCTATTTCTAATAAACAGCATTCCAAAACAGACCTCTGCTTTAATAAAATTAAATGGAAAATATTGAACAATATCGTTCATTCCAGTGGAGCCCAAATTGAAATACCTTGAAAATTCCACTATGGCCTATTTCAAACTAATTAAATTTTATAAAATACTAAATTGAAAACATTGCAAATTAGCAATAAATATTCCACATATTATTTTGATTGTATTGCTAATAAACAGGAACATTAGTATCAGTTAGTCGTGAAACAAAAACCATGAACTATTTTGTATGAAACTAACTGTGCCCGCGACTTCGTTTGCGTGGATGTCGGAACTTAACAATGTATTTTTTATAAAATTGACAAAGGTTCATACAAAGTTCCATCCGCTATTTTATCTTCTTGGGGGTAGAATTGATCAAAATCCCTTGTTAGTGGATGCCTACGTCATAACATCTACCTGCACGCCAAATTTCAGCCCGATCCGTCCTGTGGTTTGGGCTGTGCCTTGATAGATCACTATGTCAGTCAGTCACCTTTGAGTTTTATATATTAAGAAGACTTACGCGGGCGGAGGAATAGGTATGAAGGCAGGGAAGAAAGCAGAAAGTTAAAGTTATGCCGGCTTTCAATAAAAAACGTTATTGAAAAAACTGAAGGCTATTGAAGGACACCGTGGATTTTAGTCAGTACAAGGCAAGTCTGACAGTCCCTCCCGCCCTGGGCGGGAGAATTAGAATTAGAAGATTATACCACGCTTAAAAAAAGGTACAGGTGAGTTGATTTATGTTTATTAGAAAGTTAACAGTAATAATACAAAAGCCATCAATGAACAAAAGCAGGATATAACCGCGAATGTCCAGCCTTTGTTATTTACCGCCAATAGACCGGAAATTTTGTATTGTTCTCCATTACAACATGTTGGACAGTAGCAGGGTTCTGTTAGATGGGAGAGCAAGAATTAAATACTCTTGTTAATAACTACTGTGAATGCATTGAATAATTAGTGTTTGTTTATTGTGTTTTAAAAGAATTTTGGGATGTGCGTGTGGAGTGAGTTCCAAAATAATAAGGTAATCCATAAACTGTATAGAAGATTTAGATGTAAATCAGTGTTTGAAATCAAGAAGCTATTTAAAAGAGGGTCATAGGAATGGTCATAAATAGGTAGATAAAACAGACCGAAACATCCGAAAACGATTTATCTAGAAGACAAGATATTGAATCATTTTAAAATTTGATTTAGCACTTGTGAATTAAATTTCTATTTTAAAGGACAAATAAAAAAGATACCTGTTTAAAAAAATGCGGAATTTATTGCAAATCCATCTCATAAGTGCAATTATGACAAACATTGTTTTAAACTCAACTGATAATTTAGTTACTAGTGCAATTCACAAAAAAAAATGTGTTGTCCAATTTAACTGACTGGTTATACGACTAACAATAAAAGCGTGAGATTCATTCTAATTTGACTTCTTACTCTTTTTTAATTTCAAATCATATTCCTTAATAATCATATTAGAAGCTTTTCGTGCTATCATCATTACTGTAGCCTGAGATAAAGCCCGTGCATTTACCGGCATCACACTGGCATCAGCGACTCTCAACCTCTTCACTCCATGCACTCTTAACTTTGAATCCACCACCGTTCCCATGGCACAGGTACCAACAAAATAATGTGCCGTATCTGATGCTCCAACTGCATGACATTTCCAATATTCCATAGTCCCTCTCTTCAGTCCATCGCAGTCCTTAATTTTTGGATCAACCAATTTAGCTTCAACTTTTCTAAAATATGTCGAATCCAGAACACGATTGAAATCTGCTAAATAAGATGCATGCTTTTCTATGTCTTTTTTGTTAGTATAATAACCAGGATAGATTAGAGGATAGTCATTTGGATCAGTGCTCTGCAGTAGAATCTCTCCCCTGGATTCAGGGTTGAGATATGTGATAAAGACCATGAACACTTCTTTGTTATCAAGACCCTTACTTAACCTGTCACAAAATGTTTGGTCATATTTGAAGTAAAATGCACATAATCCCAAAAATGTTAAACTTTCACCAAAGTGAACGCAGATCGTTTCATAATCGGGATAGCTTTGTGATTTGTTCAAGGCCACATAGCCATCAAATATGACGTAGGGGTATTCATTGGGGTTCCCAATATTACTAGCAAGAGACGCTTTCGTCATTTTATAAATGAGAATAGAGTTCACATGATCCTGGAAATTCTTTCCCACTGGTAGGTTAGATATCACTTTAATACCTTTCTCATGTAAATGGTCTTTTGGACCTATTCCTGATAGCATGAGGAGCTGCGGTGATTTCATAGTTCCAGCTGTTACTATCACTTCTTTTTTTGCATAAAACTTCATTTTTCTATTATCTTCCGTTAAAACTTCTACTCCAATAGCAATCTTATTATTATCAAACAGAATTTTGGTTGCTAATGTGTTCAGCATAAGGTGTAAATTCTTTTTATCTTTGAGAGGACTCAAGAATTTGTTTGCCGTACTTTGACGCTCTTCCCGGCCTAGATTAAACATAATATTAGTAAATCCTAGTGGGTGATCTGGGTTAATATCTAGATGATATTCGTAACCAATTTCTTCGAGAGCATTAAAAAAGTCTCTGTTTCTTTTATAATACTCTTTCTGTAATAGAATTTTTCCTTTGGTTCCGTAATAGTGAGTTTCATTAGATTCAAGGATTCTTTCATCAATGAGCATTTCATTTTTGCGGAATAATGGTAAGACTGATTCCCAGCACCAAGATGGATCTTTTGTGATGTCTGCCCACGTATTATAATCATGTGGGTATCCTCGTACATAGCATCCGTAATTTAAGGAACCAGAACCACCCAACACTTTACCTTGCGTCATGTGATAGACATTTTTTGTATGAGACTCTGCGTTCATACTTTGACCACTTGAAGTAAAGTTCCAATCATATTTTGAATGCCTCATGAACGGAAATAATCCAGCCATCTAAAAAAATAAGTGGAATTAGCATATCTACATAATTTGTAGTCGGAGATTTGAATGAATCATACACTTATAAAGTTGTTTCTTTTTAAAAGAGGTTTATTTTTGCGGAATAAAGTCCGAGATAGATTGTTTTTAAGGAGGTGGAGTTATCTAGTAAGTACTGTATGCGCGTGAGTTAAATGCAAATCGTACACAACGCGACACAAGTCTCCTCTCATACGTCTGTGGGATCCACTGATGCGTTCCTCCAACTTGTTTTGCGAAGGGGCTAAGAATGTACAAGCAACCTGTTAATAAGGACAGTACAATATCGTAGGAGTCAAAATGTGTCACAGGCCTTGACTGTATGCAACTCGCAATCTTACTTCTTATAACGATTGTTTTATTCTTGTTAATAATACTCACATCAGATTCTAAGGGTGGATAAGTTCCAGCTTCTATAATTAGTACTTTGGCATTTCTTTCCACAAGTCTACTAGCTATGAGGCATCCCGCAGTCCCACCGCCTACTATAATGAAATCAAACTTTGCTCCATCTGAAATAAAATTATATTTTCAATCCATTAATTTCATATCGTGCTTCACCGTCCACCACATTTTCGCCTACTATCATGCGAGTTATTGGTCAAACGCGAATCTATCATTAATCAAAAAATAATCATTATCATCATCCTATTAATGTTCCCATTGCTGGGACACAGGCCTCCTCTCTGTCACTCACTGCTGGGACAGAGGGAGTGGGCTATAATCCACCACGCGGACCCAGTGCTGATTGGCGGATGTCACATGTCTCACGATGTTTTCCTTCACCGTTTTGAGAGCAGTGGTGATGAAATAAATTACACAAAGTAATGCGCCTGGCTGGATTCGAACCCACGTCCTGCAACTTGTAAGTCGGGGCCGATACCATTTATTAGGTCATCACTGCTCAATAATAATAATAATATGTGAAATTAAATATAATAATGTTATTTAATTTACCTGGAGCATATGTTTGTTTAGGCCATTGATATGCCGTAAGATTAAGTATAGTTAGCAACTTCAAAATCCTTTCGACTCTCTTAAAATAAGCAATAGCTTTCCCAGCATCCATACTACAAAATAGATTTCTTCAGTTCACAGTTGTTACAGAAGGTTAACCCGTCAACCTCTCTATCATAAAATTTTGTTTCACACTACTTTTTTTCGAGATTCCAAATTCTACATGTTGTATCAAACACTTTCTAATAAAGTAAAACGTGTAAGTTTGAATAAAATGTAAGAACTGAAGTTACATTATATATACTGGATTTTTTTTTATACCTGAAACAAATACTGGAAATATCAGTTACATTTACTTTATGTATATCTGTAAAATTGCTGAATTACTTACAAATAATGATAACACTTTTTTGGTTAAAAGTATGCCCCGATAATATTAGTCGATTGATGTCAAAAAAAATGTTAAATAGAAAAATATGTATACTACATTTTGCTGGTCTTATGATCGCAAAATGTTTTAAATAATTGTATGCACAGGACATACATTTTTTATCTGAGGAGAAGCCCAAAACGGGTCGCAACGTCAATTTGCCCATGACTGTGTGTGGCGAGACCCTTTCCGGGTCGCTCTGTCTACGCTCACACATTTAATGTGAAAAAAACAGCGATAAAACTACTTTTGTCTTTGATTAACTTATTAAAACGTACCTATCTACGTAAAGCGAGACAGCTAGCAAGCGTCGTTTTGAGTTCTCGGTAGAGAAGAAATTGCCGCGAAACCGCCAATAAAATGACGGCCGCGTCGCAGCCTTCATTTTTTTTCTGTAGGTACTTAAAACTTGATTTATGTAAAATAATTGTATGAGAGTCACGACTTGTGTAATATTATTATGTGAATAGTAATAAAAGGTTATAAATAAATACTCTTGTTGGCTTGCTAATTGTGGTATAATATATTAAAATGTGACCCAAAATGTACTGAACATTTAGGTACCCAGTAATTATATCAGCTGTATGATATTATAACCAACAAATATATGACAAAAGTACTATTTTGTAGGTAGAAAATGTAATTTAAAAATGATTCAGATCAATAAAAGGGCTTCCGCAAGTCCAAGGAACAAGAAATTGCAGTCTTAGTGTAGGCTGGGCGTGTAGAAAGCTCTGTCTGTGGCGAAACCCGCTCAGGGTTCCACAGACACCACTATATTAAAAAAAATGGCCATTTTGAATTGCACAGTTGAGGGGTGACCTTATAACGTTCCTATCATTTTACTTGCTGATCTTTTAAACTAACACGAAACCTTTGAGTGAACCCTACTCCCTACTAGTTTTGAATTCGTAATTCACAATTTTTTTACCTTACCACTATGTTCGTTATAAGTGATAAAAATTGCAAATGCCTGAATCTTTGGCAGAACCTACGGGTTTCGTGATTAGTTAGTAGTGCCCAAGGGGCTGTAGACATGTAACAAACGATAAATGCAAACGCTAAATAGTCTTTATTAGATTTTTAACTTTATGCACTTGTTTAAAAAAGTCTAAGATCTAATGAAGATTACATAGCGTTTTCGTTAGTTCCAGTCGAAAACGCTCATAAAAGAATAATAGATTTTCAACTTTAGGCTCTGGGGTATTAAGTTAAAAATGTATTGGGGAGTACTGAGCGTTTACGTTTATCGTTTCGTATCGCACGGGGAGCTACCCATAACTCACTGTCCGAAAGCCCGTAGCTACTATGACGGGAACTTCCCCGATGATCCCTTGACTAGTGCTCTTTGGATGATGATATTGTTATATTATTTGCAAATAATTAAATATTTTCATTAACTTAGTTCGGATCGGCTTGCTTCCATTCTGACTGGATATACAGAATACCAGATTTTTAACGCATAATTTGTTCAATATTCTTTTCAGAAATAATTTTCTGATTCTAGTTTAACAGTTTCCTTAGATAGACAAAACTTATAAATATTTACGTATAGAATTTGAATTGCAAATGTTATTTTCTTTCGGTAATTAAGATGTCTGGAACCATTAGGGACAACTGATAAGCCGTGAAATAGTCAAATTGCTTATTTAAAACGATGTCTTATTGGCACTATTGAAATGGGGAGAAACATTACTTTTGTTACCAGGCATTCGCAAGAAACATTGTTGAAAAGAAAAATAAAAAAACATTGTTAAAACAAACATTTATTTAAATTAACAATGTTGGAACATGTCAGTCAAGCTGGCCCACCGACTTCATGTCACGCAGCGTGCTATGGAAGGGTACATGCTTGGGGTCTGACTAAGGGATAAAGTCCGGAATGAGGTCTTACGGCATAGGACCAAAGTTACAGATATTGTCAAAATCTGTAGCAAGCTGAAGTGGCAGTAGGCTGGTCATGTCTGCCGCAGAACCGATGATAGGTAGAGTAGGAAGGTTCTCGAATGGAGTGACCGCGTGTAGGTAAGCGTAGGGTATGACGGCCCGCGGCAAGATGGACCGATGTTCTGAAGAAGATGGCTGGCAGTGGCTGGATGAAAAAAGCAAGAGATCGTAAGCTATGGCGCTCCCTTGGAGATGCCTATGCTCAGCAGTGGACTGTAATAGGCTGAAATGATGTTTGAATAAAAAAAATGTACAATAACAGACAACAACAGTTACAAAATTTAGTAACGTCACGTTACATCTATTTCTTGTTACAGTACAAGTCAATCAGTCCCTCCTGCCCTGCCGTGGGTGGAAGGACTCATTTGATGGTCAACCACGTCAAAAAAAGTAATATGATTATTTGTGTTCATCAGCATCAATTTTATCATACTCTACATAATATATTACAATGCTTTTTTATAGTGTCCAATTCGCTGTCCTTATTCCTCACCTTATAACTTTGTTATACTCCTACCACTTTATTTCATTAACCGCCGCTTCCAAAGCCTCGATATTAAGCGGCAAGTTAAGTCGCCAAGTAAATTCTCTTTCATTTTGCTTTGAAGGTATTTAGTTTTAGTACCAGCTTCTGCCGGTGGCTCCACCCGCGTTACGTTCAGAACTATGAAAAATTGCACCTGAAAGTGACTTAATGTGAATTTAAAGGCGTCCTATCTTCGAAAATTTTAGCTTTCGTTACATAACGTTACGACACTTGAACCGTGACCGTACATTTTGGTCCTTCGAGCCGGAATTGGCCGAAATCATATCCCCCTTATGAATAAACGTAGTACGTAGTAGTAACGTTAACCATACATTTTTAAGGATTAACCTTGGCGTAACTTTAGTCCGCATTTCTTATTAAGGGGGTATAAGTTTAGACTGTACCCTTAGCACGAATTTTCAGTATTTTAGACGTAAAGTAAACTGGAACTTTGACAATTTGACAGAAATTAGTTCTTGCTTCGCACACTAGAGGCGCTGTTCCAGTTTTTCATAGAAAAACGCTGTAAATACTGGAAAGACGCTGTAAAGTAAAAGAGTAAATACTGGCCTCGAGTTTACAGGCATGACGTTAGTACTAGGTCACTGCAAACAATAAGTAGTTAATTTCAAAAATACTTAATTTTCACGCGATGCGAAATACCAAAAAAGTTACTTGAGAAAGTGCACTCCAACTTAATGCTTCTCTAGCCAATTGAACCATATTGCCTTGGTTGTCTTCGCTACGAGTGATCACGCCGATAAAGGACGCGAGTGTTCCACTTTAGATTTTAGCTAATGTAGCGTGTAATGTAGCGTAAGTTTAAGTTCAACATTAAAATGTTGAACTTAAAATTAGTGGAACGTTTCTGGTTTGGCTAGGATTCAATTTTAAGTGAACTAATTTTGGATGATCATATTTTCCGATTTTTACCAAGGGGCATCCTTTAGCCCAATGTGCTGTGGAGGCATAAACGTTGATTTTTAACCGCTGATTGCGAGTTGTAGGCACTTGGCTTTTTTGAAGCACTTCACCAATAAGGTAGGTCTTCCACATCGCTCGTAGAACTGACAACGGATGCGGAAGAAAAGTTCTCGAGTGGCGACCACGGACCGGAAGACGCAGCGTAGGCAGGACTCCCACTACGTGGACCGACGACATCGTGAGGGTCGCGGGCAGCCGATGGATGCAAGTGACGAATTGTCGTTCGGCGTGGCAGTCTAAGGGGGAGGCCTATGTTGAGCAGTGGACGTCTCCCGGCTGATGATGATGAGTTCTTCCTAGGGCCTCCCCTCGCTGGCGGCGCGGCCTCTTCTCTTTTGCATTTGCAACTTCAATAGTGTTTAATGAAATATAGATTTATTTACGTTTATTGATCAGGATGCTTTGTTTTCTATAAATTAAATAATTTATCATTCAGGCCCATTTTAAATGTCTATTCGTCACTATTATGTATAGGCTTGGACTTTGCAATTAATTAAAACTTAATGTAATCAATAGTTTTTGTAAAAATAATACAAGCTTTTTTGCAGATAGCAAAATCGACATTTTAAAATAAATGGAATGAAAGATTCAATTTACTCCCTGGGCGGGACTGCGATAGTTTTGTTGATAAAGTGTTTTGCAGTATTTATTTATTAAATCGGAAAGAAAAAGTTTTCCGTTTCGCGACGTAGGCGTTGATAAGTATAAAATATTTAAACTGTACCTATTTAAGTTGTAGTTACCACCATGAAATATTGGCGTTCATGTTGCATGTTAATTAAAAATGTTTTTGATGTACCTATAATTATCAGGAGCAGTGGTGGCCCAGTGGTATCGGCCCCGACTTACGAGTTGTAGGTTGTGGGTTCGAATCCCGGCAGGCGCATTACTTTGTGTAATTTATTTCATCACCACTGCTCTCAAAACGGTGAAGGAAAACATCGTGAGGAAACCGGCATGTCCTAGAACCAAAAATTCGAAGACATGTGGCATCCACCAATCCGCACTGGGCCCGCGTGGTGGATTATGGCCCACCCCCTCTCACGGAGAGGAGGCCTGTGTCCCAGCAGTGGGAACATTAATAGGCTGATGATGATGATGATAATTATCAGCATCAGCTTCATCATCGGCCTTACCTTTACAATTAAAGTTACAGTCTATATAAGAGCCTATCTGAACATTACAACCCAGTTATTGAGTTACATCGTACAACTCCTTAAACAGGCCGGATATTCACTGGTTATTATAGCAAAAACCAACAATAAAAAGTAAAACAACGAGTAGTCAAGACATTTATTTCAAAGAATGCTCCTTAACGATCATATCCACAGCTTTTTGTGCAATCATTAAAACAGCTGCTGTCGTAGTAGACGCAACTATTGAAGGCATGATACTAGCATCAGCTACTCGAAGATTCTTAACTCCTAGTACTTTGAGCTTGGAGTCTACTACCTGACCCATAGCACAAGTACCGACATAGTAATGTCCTGTCGTAACCATGCCTAAGACATAACACCTCCAATACTCTTTGCTACCCTTATCAAAACTAGCACAAGATTTCAGTTTTGGATCAACAAATTTAGCGCCAACACTTTTAAAGTATGTAGTATTCACTATTTTGTTAAAATCTAAAACAGTTTTAATATGCATTTGTAGATCTCTGTCGTTGCTATAATAACCAAGTATTATTGTTGGTTGGTCTGCCATATTTGTCGTGTTGAGAAGAACTTGGCCTTCAGATTCAGGGTAAGCAAGCAGGTTGAACACCAAATAAATTTGCTTGCCAGCAGCACTTTTTATGATGTTGTCGCAAACCTCATTTTTAAAGCTAAATGAAAATGCGCATATTGTTAAAAATGTTTCAGGATTGTCAAGAATAAGACTAAGGATTTCATAGTCAGGGTATTTTTGTGACTTTTCTAAAGCAATGTATCCGTCTATTGCTGGTACGTTTATTACATGAGGGTTAGGTGATCCGGTTTTAGATCTTGCTTCTCCCATTTGGTAAACTGTTATACATATTGGATGGTCTCGAAGATTTCTACCCACGGGAAGGTCTTTTATAACTTTGATATTCTTCTCTTTTAAATGTGCCTTTGGACCAATCCCGGAAATCATTAATAACTGAGGTGTTTTAAAGACTCCTGCTGTAACGATGACTTCTTTATTTGCTTTCACCGTGATCACTCTTCCTTCTTTGGTCTTTATTTTAACACCGACAGCTCTTTTCTCATCATCAAAAAGTATTTTAGTTACCAAAGCGTGAGTAAGGACATCTAAATTAGGTTTGTTCTTAACGGATCTCAAAAATTTAGCAGTACTCGATCTTTCATGATAATAAGCGAACAATACCGTAGTAAAACCAAGAGGATTTCTAGCATTAATATCCGGCACGATTTTATGTCCCATTTCTTCAAAAGCTCTGAAATATTTATCAGTAACATTGTCATAGTACTTTGAAAGTAAATATTGACCATCGATGCCGTGTAGAGCTCTGTCTTCGGGTGAGTTTAGGATTCCTGGATCCCGCACACCTTCACTTCGTATGAATAGTGGAAGTACGGAATCAAAGGACCAAGACGTATTATTTGTGATAGCTGCCCACTTGTCATAATCCATAGGGTTTCCACGAATGTAAGCCATGTAGCTTAGGCTACTACTGCCTCCAAGCATTTTACCTTGTGTAATATCAGAAACACTGCCTTTATGATATTTCATTATTTCATCCCGTGTTGAAGTGACGTTCCAATCGTTGACTGTATGTTTCGGATATGCAAAGAAGGCCGGCAACTGAAATTGTCATATGAAAGTTGAGACTTAATCCAGAGAATCAATATTCAAAAACAGCAAAAAATTTAACTTGATTAAAACTGTGCTTTTCTAGGCCGATCTGAGTAAGAATTTATTTTAAATGACAAAAGAAAACTATTTAGCATTCCTAAAATAAGCCAACAATCCAGTTTTAAAACTCACCATTGATTCTAAAGGCGGGTTTCCACCAGCCTCAACCACCAAAACTTTAGCATTATGTTCTGCAAGGCCGGCCGCTATTACACAACCTGCAGTTCCTCCACCAACTATGATGAAATCGTATGTAGCACCATCTGGAAAAAAACTTAAATGGACATAACTTAAATACAAATCAGAAGTCAGCTTGACTATAACAGCTTTTGGGAGCGTAGAAGGAAAAGACGTTTATCATAGTTTGGAGCAATTTTCCAACTGAAGTCCAAGATTGGGTGCCATACAAAATACTCTGGCGAAATAGTGTATCTTAGGACCATGCTAAATACAATTCCAGTGTGAAGCCACTCTGTAGGATAATTATGTTCTCCTCAACTGTGTCAATTTAAAATGGCCGGCTTTTTTAATAAAGTGCATCTGTGAAGCCCTTAGCAGGTTTCGTCACAGACAGGGGTTTTTGCACCCCCTGTCTGTGGACGAAACCCGCTCAGGGGTTCCTTGGACATGCGGAAGCTCTTTTATTGATCTGAATCATTTCTAAATTAAATTTTCTACCTAGAAAATAGTACTTTGGTAATATATTTGTTGGTAATAATATTATACAGCTGGTATAATTACTGGGTACCTAAATATTCAGTACATTTTGGGCCATATTTTAATATTATACCACACTTAGCGAGCCAACAAGAGTATTTATTTATAACCTTTTATTACTATTCACGTAATAATATCACACAAGTCGTGACTCTCATACAATTATTTTAAATAAATCAAGTTTTAAGTACAGAAAAAAAATGAAAGCTGCCACGCGGCCGTCTGTTTACTGGCGATTTCGCGGTAATTTTTTCTTTACCGAGAACTCAAAACGACACTTGCTAGCTGTCTCGCTCTACGTAGACGCGTTTTAATAAGTTGAACAAAGACAAAAGTAGTTTTATCGCTGTTTTTTCACATGAAATATGTGAGCGTAGACAGAGCGACCCGGAAAGGGTCTCTCCACAGACGCGGTCAAAAACGACTTAAATGACGTTGCGGCCCGCTGCGGGCTTCCGCACAGTTGAGCGGCAACTACCAGGATTCAAACAGAGCAAAGAATAAAGATAAGCAGGTGATTATCACTAGTTGGACGTAGTTTGAGTCAATCGATACAAAAGTTTAAAAAAAACGCAGTTTCACACACGATGCCTTTTAGTCAAAGTAACAAGGTAGGAGACTGAATTAGGATACAGATAGTTTTACATAAATCAGTACATAGTGAAGATATAACATTTCAGTTACAATAAAATAATGAGTAAAAAGATAGAGAGAAAATATTAAAACAAAGTTAAATTACCTTCAACGCAAGGATACGGTGGCCACAGATGTGAATAAAGTTGCAGAACATTTATGAAGCTAAATGCTCTTTGCACATTTAAAAAATTGGATACTGCTGTTGTTGCGTTCATGTTTGACTTAAATTCATGTTACCACCCACCTATAAAGTTTAAGTTATTTATTTTAAAGATGCGGACATAGGACTTTGGCATTATTGTATTATTATCTAAAAATTCATTGACTACAGCCAATCCAAAGTCTGATTTGCTACGTGAAAAATCAATATAGAACCAGAAAATAACTATCAAGAGAATTAACAAAAATTCAAATACTGATTTCAATAACATAAATATTAAAATGAAAAATTAGAAAGATTAAACATAATTTAAGACCAATATCAAGATATCAGACGCAAAGTTTAATAACTTAGAAAAAGACTAATTTAAAGCAAACCTGACTAATGAATCAATCCGTCTTCTATTCAGTCTGTCAACCGATTAAGAGGATAAGAGCTTGCTCGAAGCAGTCGCTCTAACAAATTATAGAGTTTCGTCGAAGACCATGATAAGATTCTTTATTGACACTAATAAAACGTCTAAGTTGATAAATTGGTACAAATAGGCAAACTGATAATACTCACCAAATACGCACAGTGCATAATTTAGCATTTATTTAAGGTTTAACGAACGATAATTTCCATTAGAAATGCCTACAACTAAATTGTTTGTGTAAGCAAAATAGCAAACTAGTTTGAAAGTAATGAAATAATTTAATGAAAAGACAAAATATCATCTATTTGGTTCAAAAACGAAAGGGCCGGTCAGAAAATTGAAATGCTTTATACAGGTAGACCTTTTTCTCCTTAGCATTTCTTATTATAGCCCAGAAGCTGTAGGATTAATTACCTTGGATTAATTCAAATTCAAAAATCTGTCTTTTTTTTTCGATATCACAACAATTTTAAGGCGGAGAATGTATTTAAGCCATGAAAAATAAAGTCACAAGATAGAGTGGATCGCAGAATAAAATAATAATTTCAAAAACACTCCTTGACTCCAAACACACGATAAACATTTATGTTGATTCGAAAACACCATGGATTTGCATCAGGAAACAATTACTTCAACTAGCTGATAAAAACTAATCTATGACGCACGAGTTTTTTCTTCAAACTTGAATTGTTTAAATACAAGTGTTCGAGAATGGTTAATGCACGTAATTAAAAGGATAACTGTCTTTTAACATACAAATTTAATTAAAAACTAATTAGTATATTATACTATGTTATCAGTAATAAGTTTCTTGGTACGAAACTTTTTCTCTTTCTCTTCAACCTATTCATCCAATAACTGCACTTCATAACTGCTGGCCACAATTTACTAGGTCGGCATTACACAATCAACATTTGGTCTGCTATCGTGTCATATCGTAGTGAAACTCTTACTCAATTCTAATCCATCGTAAGTAATCAAGTGGCCCATTCAATGAGACCTTTGAGGAAACTTGGATTTCATCTGCGAACTATGTTTCAACTAGCACTCGAGTTTGAACTTTGACTCTATGAATTTCTACTTGCAGTCACCCTCTCTAAAAGGATACTTTTGAATTTTTTTGGAAAATCAATATCGAACATAAAATCTATCAACCCCAAGAACAACTCGGAGTCGAATTTCGCAACACCCTCTCTTAATGAGCACTTAATTTATGTCCTTAAAAGAACCCCCACCCAAAATTAAGGATTTCTAACTAATAATATCAAAAACAACCCCTTATAGGTCGAATTTCGCGAAATCCCGTCTCGGTGAGCACCTGCATCGATAGGCCCCACGCTAAATTTTAAACTCCTAGCACTAGTAGGTTCTGAGATTTTGTGTCCTATATATTATATAGATAGATTTGGATTACATCCGCCGCCCGTCTAGATAGATGGCATCAAGCAAAGTCATCTTGGATGGGACGCTGGATTAGATCTATCTAGAACAAACTAACCTACATTATGTAATTATTGTAGTGTTCACATTTTTTAGGAAAGAAAAACACAAGAACAAGAAAAGCACATATTAGTTTCAATAATACATTTATTAATTGTTAACAAAGTTTGTAATGTATCGCTACCAAATCAGTTAACTTCTGCGCAATGACCATAACCGTCCCTTGAACATTGGACCCAACGATCTTAGGCATAACACTAGAATCAGCTACCCTCAAACCCTTAACACCTTTTACTCTTAACTTTGAATCTACAACGGACCCCATTGCACAAGTACCAACGTAGTTATGTAGAGTAGTTGCCATTCCCAGGGCATATTTCTTCCAGTACTCAACAGAACCTTTCTCCAATCCTTTCAATGTTTCTAATTCAGGGACTACTAATTCAGCGTCAAGGCTTTTGTAGTATTTTGTGTTTACTATAATATTGAAATGCTCAAGGTATTTAGCGTGGCGTTCCAAATCATTCTCATTAGAATAATATTTAGGGTCAATTATTGGATCGTCCTCAGGATCAGTGCTATTTAGACAAATCTCACCACGAGATTCAGAATACAAAAGATTATGGGTAATAAAATGAATTTGACTATCATACAGTTGTTTATAAAAACCGTCACAAAGTTCGTTTTTGAAATTGAAAACGAATCCGCAGATTTCTAAAAAGTATTTTGGGTCGGCGACGATTCCACTTAGAAATTGGTAGTCAGCGCGTCTTTGATAATTATCAACTGCAATCCGTCCTTCCATAACTGCAACGGGAAATTGATGAGGATCTGGTGGTGGTACAGATTTTGCTTCTCCCAATTTATGCAATACAACATTTGTTGGATGATCTTGGAAATTTTGTCCTACAGGTAAGTCTTCTATCACTTTTATTCCTTTCTCCTCTAGATGGGCTTTTGGTCCAATGCCAGAAAGCATTAACAATTGAGGAGTCTTAATAGCACCAGCTGTTACAATCACCTCTTTACTTGCTTTCACGTTTATTAATTTCTTATCTTTTGTAAGCACTTGAACGCCAACAGCTCGCTTTTGTTCATTGAAAATTATCTTTGTTGCCAAAGAGTTGTACATAACCTCTAAGTAAGGGTTATCTTTTTCAGGACTCAAAAACCCGTAGGCTGTGCTCTGTCGGATGCCATCACCTATGGTGAAGTAAGCGTTGGTGACCCCAACAGTGTTATTTGGGTTGATATCGTTCAGAACTTTATATCCTAATTCTTTGTATGATTCGAACAACCCATCGTTTATCTTAGTATGGTATTTATTAATTTTTATTTTACCTTTCGTACCACGGAAGAAACTGTCAGGGGAATTGAGAATTTTTGTATCAATGACTTTTTCAGTTCTTCTGATAAGTGGACAGAGCTCTTTGTAGGACCAGCTTTGATCGTTTGTGATGTCTGCCCACTCCTGGTAATCTTGAGGGTGTCCAATGCCATAAAGCGCGTAGCCTATTTGAGATGATCCTCCAAGTAATTTACCCTGGTGTACCTTCGTTACTCCACCTTTGTGATTCCCCATTGTGGTCTCATTGCGTACGGATGTGAAATTAAAATCGTATGCCGTGTCCGTTGTGTACAAAAACAATCCCGTCAACTGAAAGAAAACAGATATTTTTTTCATTAGGAGCATCTGAGAGCAGATTTAGATTTTGCGTGAAACTTGTGTCGATCAATACATCATTATTTTTCATTCCACTATCTCGGAAAGAGTACTTTTGCTTTTCGACATCTGTGTGTAAAAGCCGTTTTTATCCGCTAGAAGATAATATTAATTGAATTTAGAAAAACATATGCACTAAGTTTGTGAATTCAAAACATCATCAGTAGTAGAGTATTGAGATAGAATGCGTCCTACACTAAAGGCTCACCCTTCTTTAAAGAAATAAAGACTATTTACCTCAGTCTCTACAGGAGGCTCATCACCCGCTTCTATGAGTAGAACTCTCACATTCTTGTTAACTAGATTACTAGCTATTATACAACCTGCCGTTCCAGCGCCAACGACGATAAAGTCCACGGAGTAATCATCTGAAAAAAAAGAATTCGTTCAAATAATTTCCAACCGGTCCTAGTGGGAATCTATAGAGCAGGATCTGTAGTGATTTAAGAAATTGTTCAGCAGTTGACATCCTACGGCTGATATCTTGATCATGGCGTTTTATATGAGTCTATTATGTTCACGCTGCTAGGTAATACGCCTCTTTGAGAGGTTGTGGGTTAAATCAACAATGCTGGCCCAATGCGGGTTGGTTGAAGCTGTCTTCGAAGAGTTGGAGGCATGATTTCTATCACCGTTTGACATCCCTGGTAATTATAGAATAACCTTTGTTTTTCTTCGTTCTCAAGATCCAGTTTAGGCTGTGGGAAAGAGACAGAGCTACACAAGTCGTCTAGCGCCATCTCTTTCCCACATCCTTAACTGAATCGTGTTAAGAGTTAATGGTAAGCCACCAGAGGCCTTACCACGAGCACTTAAGGCGATTACTTAAATATTAAAAATAAAGAAAAAAACCTTCTATAACAGCCTGTTGAGGCCACAAATAGGCAGCTAGGTTCAAATACGTCAGCATTTTGAGGATGTTCTGTTTCTTTAGAATATTCGTGAATACTCGTGAAGCCGTCTCCATAATGTCTGTGGATTTCACAGCATCTGCTAAATCTGAAACAAATATTTTAAAATTGAGAAACAGAGGATAACAATGTGAAGATAATTATTCTCAGTGGCTAGATCAAAATTTGAGAACAGAAATTTTTTCTTTTACAAGACTGCCCAAAAAAGGGGTGTTACATTTTTAGGGTTCTTGTAGGTATTTATGTCTTTGAATTTCAATATTCTGCCATAACTGCTGAACGCTTCAATAGCAAACCAACATTTTTACGGTAGTCGAGAACAGTACTATCATTTTTTAAAGGATCCCTTACAGCCCGTTCACACGCTGCACACGGCTGTCCAGTTTTTTGCAGGATCCCGTTTTCTGCAGGATCCCGTTTGATCGCATCCGCATGCAGGATCCTGCATGCGGTTTGCTTGTGTGAACACTAGCATATAATCTCTTTTGCGATCAAACGGGATCCTGCAGAAAACGGGATCCTGCTAAAAACTGGACAGCCGTATGAAAGGGGTGTAACTGCTTTAAAAATGTTGGATCTCTGTTTCTTCACGTTTTTAAATTTATAGTTTATTAAATTATTTTATATAAAAGAGTGAAGTAAAAAGTAAATTACTAAGACTTACCTCTGCGAAGTCACAACCAAAATTATACGTTCCCCGACTTTTATATCTATTAATATAGGGACCATTTTGGTTCCAATCTAAATTATGTATGTAAAAACAAATTGAAAAATGATAAGAATAATTTATGTGGAAGATAAATTGAATGCTAATAAATAACTCATACTCAAAATGCTATCCGAAATATAGGAAATAGCGATGCGAAGAGCGAATAAATAAAGAATGTATAGATAAGCCTATCTTGCCCTAACGAAATTACACGCAATTCTAAAAAAAAGTAACTTGTTATCTACTAGTTGTGTAGTATTTTAGTTTTCAACATATTTTTTTTGTTTTCAATAAAGACATTAGCGACCAGCGTTTTGCGTCAGCTTGTACATTCGTCACGCTTCAGCGATTTTTCTGCATCTTAATCTACCATTTAACAATTAGTTTTGTTTATAAAATTAATATGATGACGTCAAAGTGTAAGAAATAATTCTTATAAGAAAATGTTTTCTGTATCTACAAATAAAACGTTAATATAGGCAGAAAATGCCTTGTGGCATTAAGTCCGCCGCCTTGTCTACCAAAATCGGCATGTTTTCAAAATCAATGAATTGCGATTATAATATTATAAGAATATCTGGTTGACCGAGCTTCGCTCGGTTATTAAAATGTCTATATCTTGGGAACCGAGCTTTTCTCGAACCTGGGACCTTGATAAATCGATTCCTTGAGCCGAAAAACCCCTAATCTGAAACTTTCATGAAAATCCTTGGAGCCATTTCCGAGATCCTGATTATATATAAATATACAAAAATTGCTCGTTTAAAGATATTAGATACAACGCAACAGAACTGGACATGTCACGTCAGAACTCAGAAAAAAAATACTAAGTTGTGACGTATTATTATACGATTTGAATGTTAAAATGGTTTAAAAATAATAGAAATAAATAATTAAACAAAACTATTTTGTAAAATAAAAAAAAACAGACAGAACACTATAAACATCTGATTTTATCTTTATGATGAGATTTAATTTTACAATGCATAATATAAGATATAATCTTATATTAATAACTTACAGTCTGTTGGACAGCAGTTTCACCCGTTATAACTCAAAAATTATTCGGTGGGAACATAAAATCGGGATAAAACCATCCTATATTAATTTGTTATTCCAGGTCAAAGTATCTTTATAAACAATTTTATACAAATCCGTTCAATCGTTTTTGCGTGGAAGAGTAAGAAACATCCATCCATTCAAACAATTATTCACCTTTATACGTATAAGTATTAATAGGATAGTAGGATAGGATAGGATTTTATCCGTTCAAATAACATATTATTTATGTATACGTCAGACATTAAATATTTAAAAAAATGTACATTTTCAA
This sequence comes from Agrotis segetum, assembly GCA_036375495.1. Lineage (NCBI taxonomy): Eukaryota > Metazoa > Arthropoda > Insecta > Lepidoptera > Noctuidae > Agrotis > Agrotis segetum. Next base: position 46,703 of record JAQSVV010000651.1, read on the forward strand.
TAATTTATAATCGTAAGGTTACATGTTTTGAGTGACGACTTCAGACACGCCACGCTAATGGGCCTACCACAAGCACAAACTTTAGGTACCACAGTTTTTTTTTTAGGTTTGTACATGGAACACCCAGCATGCGTTACTCGTATATAAAGTCCCGAACTGTACACTGTACAGTTTTTCATACGAATAGGCAAAACCGTGGTGAAGTTTGTGCGTGTGGTAGGCCCATACGTCGCGGGTCGCCAAGCTCCCTGTTTGGCAAAGTCTATAACTTTGCTATAAATGCCAATACGTAGGTACTGTAAAATAAAATAAGCTTTGTAATTTATTGGAAAGAAGTACGTCATTTACTATCTCGTGTAATTAGTTTTCTAATTTATATGTTTAAAACTAATTTTATTTGTTTTCTATTTTTGTTTGAACTTAACTTAGGTACTTGCCGTCCATCTGCCGCACCATCGAAATTCGAGGGCAACACTTTTGACGTTTTGTGTCGCTCCCTCGAAATTCGATGGCCTGCTCCGTTCATAGATTTTCGCGGTATTTCTTCGAGTGACAGGTGCCTATCTCGTTCGTACTTATGCAATACTTAGGGAGATAGACAAGGATGGTTAATAAATACTCAGAATGTCATTAAACCGGTGAACGAAGCAATAAAACAGAGTGAACTAAATAGTCAGTGCGCGGTGCGCGACGCGACGGCTCGCGTATTTTGTCGTTGGTTTTGTGCAACTAAATAAAATGGTTTGTTATGTACTTAACTGTTTAAAATAAGTTAATTGAGTAATCAGCATAAATTTCGGCAGAAATACCATATTTCATCGAACATATTGTCTATAAGATTAGCACCACTATTTTTTTAAAACTACCCTCCATTGGTAATATAGACGATGTTAAAGTTTGTATGAAAAGTATGATTTTCCCATGCGCCACGCGTGAGCTGATGAATTTGAAAATCAGTAGTTAAATACTAGATAAGAATTAATCAAACACGTGTTTTTGGATTTTTATAAAATCACCCCCCAAGTTGGTGAAAAGGAGTATTCAAGTTTTAAGGGGAGGATATTAAACCACTAAACGTAGAAACCTGAATTTTGGATGATAGTTGCAGTTTATAATGTAAGTAAGCATTAAGAAAGGATTTTGCGAAAATCTACCTCTAAAGGGGTGAAAAGAGGTGAAAACCTTTGTATGTAAAATCTTATTTCTTGGGTTTATAAACTTGAAACTAGGTACGAATATGAGTATAAGTAAATAAAAAAGATGGGCATTATTACTTTTTTTAAAACTACCCTCCATTTTTAGGTTTTCCGAAAATCACTCCCTAAATTGGTGAAAAGGGATGATAAATTTTTAAGGGAAGGATTTTATTGCTTACTTCGATAAACCCAAAACTTGACATATTAATTATCTCTCAATCGAATAAAGGATACGTAACTATTTTTATTCAGATTTCATCAACCCTTAACGGGGTGAAAATCGGAAAATCAGATTGTTTGTTTGTATTGAGTTTTTAGATTTTATTTTATGGAGGGTGAGCGGGAATTTAATTCACTGAGTTCGAAGTTAGAAACACGTGCAGACGAAGTCGCGGGCAAAGTGCTAGTTCATTATAAAAAAGAAACCGCCTAGAATCAATCTGCTGTCCATCTTTCTGCCTGTCAAGTCATTTCTCCCAGGAAAAGGTGGAGGTAACACAGGCAAAGAGAACAGATAAAAAAAGAAAAAACAGAAAGAAAAACAAAAGAAAGAAAGAAAAGAAAACTAAAGAGAGTAAAGAAAAAAAAAATAAGTCACACACAAAATTCTAAGTCAACGATATCATCAAAACATAATATTTATGACCGTTTATTCTGTTTTGCCATATTATATTATTATTTTGACAGTCGCTTAAAACTTACAGGCTTCATGTTGACCTAGAATCGTGTTTGGCAAAAAGAGAATCATTGTGTGTGGTCCAAGCTGGTTGTTGTAAAATTGCCACAAATTAATTCGCCACGAAAAAAGTATGTGTAAATTTTAGACACAGTTCTTGTTTTTTGAATTCTGTTCAGTGTAAATTCGCTTCATTTCTTTTTAATGCATGGATAAGCGAACAATTAAATAATAACAGGATCATGGTGGTGTTGGTGCCACCGCTTTCATTGAAAATGAAATAAAGATAATTATTATTATGTGGCAAATTTACAATAACGAAATAGCTGCAGTGAATTAACTTTCGAAGTTGTGTTTTAAAATACTTTGGCAAATTAGCTTTGTGGCAAATGTACGACAACCCGTCCGAGCGCACGTGGTCGGTTTTTCTTTATGAAATACAATAATGTTGAACGAAATACGTTGTAAGCAGAAAACCTAGTAATTATTTTATTACCTGTTTAATGTCGATGTGTTGTGAATCGACACAAAATCGGACGAAAGGGCGAAAAATGTTTTATTTAAGACAAATAAAATTATTTTGTTTTCCATTAATATTTTTTTAATCAGATGTGTGTAGTTACTGAAAAAACATAAATCAAATATTTATTTTAATTCTCTACGTCCAATTTTCTAAAGAATACCTTAATTATTAAGCCTTATAAAGTTTTCACTATAAATAGTGCTGCAGCTAAATAAAACGAATGAATTTGTTTTTGAATTATCCATGGTTACTTCCTTTTTATTTTACGATTAAAAACATTTTGAAAATGTGCTTTCATAAATTTTTAGACCTTTGTATCTCGTTTATGTGTCTGAAGTTTTAATAAAATCGGTTATTCACTTCGAAAAGGAAGGCCTTGATTACTTTTATAAAATGCTGTTTGGCATACATGCTTCTATTTTTTATTCTTCTTCCAAATAGAGTTGATGTCAAAATTAAAATACTGCATCAGTCGATAAGTCAGTTCACATCACTAGCTATATAATTATCAAGCAGTTCGAGTTTTAGTCCAGTTGCGTGTTAGCCTTTCAAATAATAAAACTGCGGAAATTTATTTTAAGAATATATTTATCTATTATCTTAGATATTAAAGTTGATATTTTAAGAGCACGTGGGAAAAAAATAAAAAAATATGTTCTTGGTGAAATAATAATAATTATTGTAATAACGAAGGGTATGTGAAAACATTTGCCCATTATACTTAATTTAGGTAAGTTTTTTTTTTGTTTTTTTTTTTTTTTATTTGAAAATAGTAATACATCTACTCAGGGCCACCTAGTTAGAAACTGTCTAAGGATACTGCGGCCCTGGAACTAAATAGCAATGAACCAAAGGCGAAAGTAATCATGAAAATAGTTTATTATTTTGATGATTTTTACACTTTTATTAAAAAAGGATCATGGAATACGGAATCATGATTACTAACAACAGGGTCGGGTTAATTATGTGGTTCCTGAATAGTAAAAATGGTTAACTATTTTGAAATTCTTAAAAAAATTGTAGCTGTAACTTCAAATAATTTCAGATTTCAGATTATTTACAAAAGTGATTTTGTGGTGATCACAACGCTAAGCCCTTAAAAATTCAACTACAAGATACATTCGAAAATGAATTCAACGTCAGCAATACTAGGAATACAGAAAGTTCAAGGAGCCTTTAATATACTCGCTGCGTTGCAGCTCACTGCTTTTTTATGGCCACAACATGCACAAGTTCAAGGTAATATTCTAATATGATAATAATATTATTAATTAAGTGGATTTTAGTAACCAAAAAACTTGTTTGTACATACATTTAAATCTAAAGAAATTAATACATGTAATTGTATCTTTATGGTCGTAGTAACAAATACCGTGACCGTGGAACGTAAAGGGAACTATTGAAGGACACCGTGGATTTTAGTCAGTACAAGTCTTGTAAGACAGTCCCTCCTGCTCTGCCCTGGATGGGAGGACTCTTTTCATGATTTTACCACGCAAAAAGAAAAACTTGTATCTTTAAATTACCTATCGCAATCATTTTTGTTAGTTATAATTATAACAAAATAACAGACAAAGTTTTACTTTATAAACGCTACTTAATAAAGTCTGTCTGTTTGACAGATATTTCTGTAATAGCTGGACTGATTTATTAAAAAAAAAAAACTTCTAATATGAAAGTAACCCTGAAAGATAAAAAAAAAAATTAATAATATATCTCCGTCGACATCCTTTTAACACTACTCAGGTAATAACCCGCTCAAATTATGACGAAGACTTATTGCAATTTAATGCTCATATTTTTCAGTTGTTTTATTTAGCTGTTTTCTTTTTTACTACTGATAAAATGTTCTCATTATAAAAAATGCATACTTCAACTATCTTGATCATTTTATCTACTTCAAATTATGCGCAATAAAGATGTGCGTCCACAGGTCGGCATCGCTCGTATCGGACGTATCGTACGTAACGGATTTTAGTTTGCCTTGTATGAAAACGCTTACAACTGTGTCCACTGATACACATCTTACGGACGGCTCATCGGCAATGCCTTAATGCGATGCGTACCGATGACGTCATACGGAATACCGATCAGTTAAAGCGATGAAGGTGGCATCGGCAATCCGATTGCTGAAACGATTGCGATCGCTGCCGACACAGAAATCCGTTTGATGCGATGCGTCCGATACGTACGATGCGGACCTGTGGACGCTTACCATTATAGTAGGAATAATGTTTCAAACTAAAAATGTATTGTTGTGATGGATAGTCTATTTTTCAAAGATGAATATAGGCTATAAAACACTACGATAAATAGAAGCGGAGCAGTGGAGAAAAACAACACGTAGCATATTTTTTGCTTCACGAATACTTTATTTCTTGCTACATGTCAGTCACTTAATTCGTAACTGCATGTATGAAATTATGTCTGCAACGCTCGAATTGTTTACCACGATATTTCGTGATAATCATCATCAATAGGTCGCTAACCAATTATTGCAACTGGTGTAGAAATATTCAGGATTGGTCAATTATTACAAGTTAGAGCCACCACAACAAATAATCTCATGAAGATTCACCTCACGAAGGTCTTCATGATGGACAGATGTCTATCATAATAATCATAATAATCACAAAAAAAAATTCAAAATCTATGTATATTCATCAGATGGCGCTTCTTTTGACTTCATAATAGTCGGCGCTGGATCCGCAGGCAGTGTGATAGCCAATAGACTCACAGAGATTGAGGATGTTACAGTTCTACTTATAGAAGCAGGTGGAGATCCACCCGTAGAATCTGTGGTAAGTGCTGTATCTATAATATTGCGACACAGAAACACCTAAGCAAGATGGAAATTTCACATCATTATTGAACAAGCTAAGCAAGATCAAAAATTCCTCTCAGGGATTATTTTGTTGAGTTTTGAAGCCGGACACGCCAACTTAAACATTCATGAATTAATATTTAATTAAAATTTTCACATAAATTTTAATTATTAGTCGCTATAGGTAGTCTCTCCCTCTCATAGAGATGAGGTCTGTGTCCCAGCAGTGGGAACATTATAGGCTGACGATGATGATAGGTTATAATATTTCTCATAAGTATGACAACCAGTGTTATGAACGGATATTGTGTTACCAAGTTGTTTTAATTGGTATTTAGCTTCATTCATGGAGATTGGAAGCTGATGATGATGATGATACAAATCATCAAGGTAAATGAGGGCTTGCTTCAAAAGAAGTAGGTATAAAGCTTGGTTATATGTACATATTCCAGGTGAATTCTCAAGCCAAGGATACACTAGGGGATAATTTTATTAATGTGCCACGACATGTATCGACGACATGTCAAGCGGAGCCGGCCGATTTCGCCTGACAAATATGGCGACAACGCGCTACTTATGTCCGCAATGACGTTAGACGAAATCATGTGAGACATATCTGGCGACATTGCGCAACTTAATGTTACTTACGCTACTTCACTAGATGTAGTTGGCGACACATGTCGCGCGATGTTGCAGACATGTCGACCGAAGTCTGGCAACGTCGTGCTACTTTTTCGATAGGTACGCCATTTGTCGCCCCTAGTGTATCCTTGGCTTTAAATGGGCGTGGGTGCCAAAATCCAAACCTACGACGAAAACTGAAAAGAGAGTTTGATTCATAATGAAACTGTTTTATTGTCTATGATAGTGTACGTATATCTTATACCTATATATGCTTATTTGATGTCAGTATATTTATTTGTATATACGTATCCCAGAAACTAATATTTTGTCAGGATTGGTCAATATGCATAACATTTTTTTTTTTTTTTAGCGTGGTAAAATCATCAAATGAGTCCTCCAACCCCGGGCAGGGCGGGAGGGACTGTCAGACTTCTACTGACTAAAATCCACGGTGTCCTTCATAGCCTGTTACGTTCCGGGGTCACGGTAAGGGAATAATCCCGCGACCCCGGCAGGCTTTGGCCCTCTGAGAGGGGGGCCCCGTCATTATGCTGACGCTCTTTGAGGCGCGCGTGGGACACAACGCGCCGTCGACCCGGGCATGGTCCTTGGTCGGGCAGCGAGTTGCCCTTTACTCGCTGCCCGCATGCCCGCGCCTACGGTGGCCGGAGATCGTCGCGCGACGTCCGTCGCCGTGGGCGTCCTACACAATATGCATAACATAGTCAAGTCGTTTATATTCATAGATTTCAATTGACTGCCAGACATGTGCGACTAGTAAATCAAACGCTTTGTTTATGACAATCCGAACTCCCTACCACTATTTATCCAAACTTCATGAATTCAATTCGATCTGTTACAAATCAATGCCACTTTTTTTTTCATAAAGCGTTCAATTCTCATGAAGCAACTCAGTATTAGTTCATCATAAAAAAAATAACTAACTAAAAATTTCGGTAGTTACGAGTATATCACAATACGCGCATAAGCAAATCGTGTGTCGCATTTGGATCAAATTTGTTGATGCCGAACACACGAGCTTGCAACACAATGCTTCATCGCGTAGTTTCTAGCAAACAGTGTTATATCATATTAGTAAACTAACAAAATGACCTTCACAGATAATGATGAATTTCTACAATCAAGGATTCATATTACTACTAATAAAAACTTCTAGAATTCTGAGATTGAGTTTACTAAGAAAAAAATCATAATAAATCTAATTCTGTATACCTAACTTGTATTGCCTCCTTTACTTTACAAGGAATTTAATATTTCCAACCTTATTACAGATACCAGCATTTATTCCATTTCTGAAGAATACATCAGTTGATTGGAACTACAGAACAGAAGACGATGGCTACAGCCAACAATTTCACAAAAACAATGGCGTGGAAATGACTAGAGGCAAAATGCTCGGAGGCTCAAGTTCTCTTAACTTCATGGGTTACACGAGAGGTAATCCCCATGATTTTGACAACTGGGCCAAGATGACTGATGACGAAACCTGGAACTGGGAAAATGTACTTCCATATTTTATGAAAAGTGAAAGGCTAGTCGATCCTATCCTCCGTGATTCCGACGCAGGAGTCTTTCATGGTACTGATGGTTATTTAGGAACAACCAGATACTATAATAACGAGGTTCTTAAATACTTTGAAGCTTTTAAAGAAGTTGGTCATGACATTGTTTTGGACACGAATGGTAATACTCCACTTGGATATACTGAATTTATGTATAACATTGCTGATGGTGTACGACAAAGTACTGCTCAGTCATTTTTGCATCCAATCAAAAATCGACCGAATTTGTATGTACTTAAAAATACTCTGGTATCAAAAATTCTCTTTAATGATAACAAAAACGCTGTTGGTGTTGAAGCTATCTTAGAAAACAATAAAACTGTTTGTTTCAAAGCTGTAAAGGAAGTGATAGTATCAGCAGGTGCTATTAATACACCGCAACTATTAATGCTATCAGGAATTGGTCCACAGGATCACTTACTGAGACACGACATTCATGTAATATCTGATCTTCCTGTTGGTCAAGCTTTACAAGACCATGTCATGGTTATTTTGGTTCATAAAATGGGAAAATCGCCCCCAGCTAAACCGATGGATCCTACCAAATTTCCATTTCCATTAATTTTGGGATTTTCTACGTTAAACCAGGGACAATATTTTCGAGATTATTATCAAACTTTTGGTTTTATATTGAACGAACCGACGCCCATGTTGCAATTTTGCTCTTTCTACTTCTCATTTGTTGACGAAGTTTGTGATGCTTTATACAACGGTAGTATTGGAAAAGAAGTATTTTTCAGTTTCGTTAATTTAGAATATCCAGAATCTCGTGGTAAGATTCTATTACGGAGCAAAGATCCAAAAGAACAGCCGTTGATATACACTGGGTACTATTCTAACGACGAAGATTTGGACATGCATGTGATGTATCTACAAGATTTTTTGAAAATTCAAGATACGGAGTTTTTCCGAAGTGCTCAAGCTGAACTAGTTGTTCCTGAAGTTTGTGGTTGCGAGGATTTATATTCTACCAACGAATATTGGAAATGCTACGCGCTTTGTATGATGGTGTCAGGATACCATTACGCTGCTTCCTGCCCAATGGGAGTTGTAGTGGACTCTCGTCTGAATGTACTTGGGGTAAACAGGCTTAGAGTTGCAGATGCTAGTGTCATGCCAAAGATACCTGGATCTAATATAAATGCTGCTACAATCATGATTGGAGAAAAAGCAGCTGATTTTATTAAAGGAGATCATTATTTCTTGGGTGATAAAGATGGATTGTTTGGTAGTAAATGGTAGTTATATTCTTAAGATTAAATATTTATTTCACTTTGTTTTCCTTACGATATTTTTGTCAATAGTTATTATGCAGCATCACAACAAAAGTGTAGCCTAATCTTCAAGTTTGAGATCATTAAACTATTATTACAAAGTACCTACTGAAAGTTATGAGTCTCTATCGTGATTTGCAAACTACTTTATACAGAGAAAACCATAAAATGATTATGATGCAAGTGCACGACTGCTCTCCAAGATAACGTTTAGTATGATTATAGTCAGTAAAGTAAATAAGTACCAACTTATTACACTTTTATACAAAGTTGTAATGTTACTGAGTATCAACTGTTAACACGAGTTTGCGTCAATTCGCTTCGAGACGCGACGCTTCGCGAACATTTCAACAGAGTGACTCAAAATCTAACTTTATTTACTACATGAAAAGATTCATATTTCCAGTATCGTCAAGTCGCGTCTTGGAGTGAATTTACTGAACATTTGTCTACCATCTTCTACGTCATTCGTGCAAGAACGGGTGGCCGGTGTCAAACCCTAGAAATCTAGTTATAGGCCGCTGTTGTCGCTCTGCTAAATTGGCCAAAAGTGAAGAAATCTGAATCCATAAGAGCCACGGGAAAACTTTCTCAGGAACCTTTTGCTCTTTTTTGATATTGACAATTTTGGCGTTTGGTGGAAATGAGTGAAATTCACCAATTTTTTTAATGCCTATCGAATCTGTTTCATAGTAAAAAAGAAGAACTCCTTAAAACAACTTACGTGTTTTTTCAAGCTGACTTATTAGGATATAATTATGATCTACCAAATTTCATAAAAATTACATAGGTTAGAACAAATACACAGACAAAAAAGTTTGATTTATTACTTTACTTCTTAAAACGTCAACATGATAATAATACCAGAGCTTCACTGTCACCCTTTCATTCACTCGTTTCCACGTGACGTTCAACACAATACAATTTCAACAGACAGTCTTTGATCGCAATAAAAATAAGAACAGCTCGTGAAACACGAGTGACAGATTGTTGTATAATAAATAAAATAGCTAAAGCTATACAAACAGGAACACTCAACGTTTATGGTGTATTTTCTTTATTTTCTCCCTCCTTACCTTTTGTTAGCGCTAAAAGGAGGAAGTCCAAGTTTTCAATGGATTTTTCTCTTTTGTTTGTCCTATTTCACTCTACCGCCATTGTTGTATAAAATAATAAATTTTAAAAGACTTTTTGAAATACTTTCTAATAACGAGGGAAAACAAATTTGTTAAAAGAAAAATACAGTGGCGGAAAAATTGTTGGGCAATTCAGATAATGGTTGTATTAATTTTCAATTTTTACTTGTTTTTGCAAGTCATTAACGATGCTTGTTACTTTAATTTAATGCCCAAACTTACCAAAGCCATTAAAAATGCAGTCATTTTGATTTTTGCTGCTTAATTTTTTATTGCTTTGCGAAACAGGTAATATAAAAAGTGAAAGAAATATTCTGTATTAAAACAGATAGATGGCTTGCGGCCCCGTCAAAAGCTTGTGAATAGTACAAGAGGCCAACAATATTTTGGAAGTTCAGACTATAGTACATTACTGCCGCGGCCTATAATGGCTACTTTGCTGGCCGCGCTGATGATGGCCGACAACGCAGCCTAGCGCAGCGCCAGGCCGACACAGCGCGGTCAGCATGCACCACTTGATGGACGAGCTGAGATAAAGGCCGAGGCCGCAGACCGAGGCTTTTACAGCGAGGACAGCAAGGGCTGCATGATGGCCAAGCTGGAAGGCCTAGAGCGTAGCTAGGCTAGCTCGAGGCAATTATAGCGTGACCAGCGAAGAGCCATAATGGGCCAAGGCTTGTATAGTGCTTTACTCAAAAATGCAAGTACCTAACCTAAATAAAACCAGCAAGTGATTTAAATAAAATATAAATTAATTAACTAGAAAAATTAAAATAACAAAAGTACAGTTACTAAAATTCAACACCGACTTTCCCGGTTTCATGTTACTTACTAATAGTTGGCGATAATTTTAATGCGGTGTTTGACTGCTATATTTTCTTTATTTATTACTTCATTTACTTATAGCAAAAAAGTCACTAAATAAAAATAAAAATTTCGCTGAACCTCGTTTTTGTTACTTCTTTGTATTTCTTTTTAAATATGGAATACAACCTTTTTGTGCCTAACTCTTTTTATACAAACAGCTGTGTTTTAAATAAAATCTTTTTGCATTTGTTTTTTTACTCAAAAATGCATGTAATGTAGTCATTATTTTGACAACCTTGTTTGAGCAAAGTCGACCTTGCCGGTCTGTTTCAAGGAGCGGCCAGCAATGTTTTTGCTGGCCGCTCTAACAGGTCGGCAAAACATTGCCGGCCGCTATTTTGACGTTTTAACGTTAAAAAAAAAACAAATGCAAAAAGATTTTATTTAAAACACAGCTGTTTGTATAAAAAGAGTTAGGCACAAAAAGGTTGTATTCCATATTTAAAAAGAAATACAAAGAAGTAACAAAAACGAGGTTCAGCGAAATTTTTATTTTTATTTAGTGACTTTTTTGCTATAAGTAAATGAAGTAATAAATAAAGAAAATATAGCAGTCAAACACCGCATTAAAATTATCGCAAACTATTAGTAAGTAACATGAAACCGGGAAAGTCGGTGTTGAATTTTAGTAACTGTACTTTTGTTATTTTAATTTTTCTAGTTAATTAATTTATATTTTATTTAAATCACTTGCTGGTTTTATTTAGGTTAGGTACTTGCATTTTTGAGTAAAGCACTATACAAGCCTTGGCCCATTATGGCTCTTCGCTGGTCACGCTATAATTGCCTCGAGCTAGCCTAGCTACGCTCTAGGCCTTCCAGCTTGGCCATCATGCAGCCCTTGCTGTCCTCGCTGTAAAAGCCTCGGCCTGCGGCCTCGGCCTTTATCTCAGCTCGTCCATCAAGTGGTGCATGCTGACCGCGCTGTGTCGGCCTGGCGCTGCGCTAGGCTGCGCTGTCGGCCATCATCAGCGCGGCCAGCGAAGTAGCCATTATAGGCCGCGGCAGTAATGTACTATTTTTAACGTTAAAACGTCAAAATAGCGGCCGGCAATGTTTTGCCGACCTGTTAGAGCGGCCAGCAAAAACATTACTGGCCGCTCCTTGAAACAGACCGGCAAGGTCGACTTTGCTTAAACAAGGTTGTCAAAATAATGACTACATTACATGCATTTTTGAGTAAAGTACCATTCATACTTCTACTTTTCACAACCCCAAAAAAATAATAATCGAAAAAAATTAGAATCTTGGGAACAATGAGAACATTAATTAAACGTCTATGACGCTATGTTGTTATTACGCTATAGATAGCTCAGAAATTCTATCCTTACCTGCTAACTACCACTAACTAAACTCACCTCAAGAAAACTAATCCGTACAAAAAATACGGGAGACAATAATAATCTCAAACAGTTATGACGCTAATCCACGGTACCAGGGGCGCATGATAACAGGGAGCTATTCGCGTCACGTTCGCTCAGGTTATTGAAGAAAAACAGAATGTCACACGTTTCCAAACTTTTTCTCTTGGCTTTCTTTGTGCGTTTGAATAATAAGGGCTCATGTACGCGATGCCGCCGCCGCGCCGCCACCGCTCCGCTACCTCACCGCTTAGCTGTGTATGCCTTCGCCACTGAAGCCACCACCGCGCCACTACCAAACCGTCGCCGCTCACCGCAGCAGTGTTTGCTAGAACATTTTTTCCTTTTTACACCCGTGGAATTCATCAATATTATGGCGAATAGCATTTATATAAGTGTTTATACCATGTATTAAAATATTGATACTTACTTGCAAACCATAGCATAACAAAGTCCGCCGTATCCCAGTACTTCCATGAAACTAGAATACCTTTTCACCTAATCCCATTAGTTCTATTAAGTATTTTAGATAAGGCTATGTTTTTAACTAAGGGTAACCTAATGGGTGCTTTTACAGGCAAGCTTATATTTCGGAATTATTTACATCATACATACACAAAGAATAAGCCAGCCTACGCAGCTACCTATCTCGGATAATAAAATGCCAGCAGGTCAACCGGCCCTAATCTGCAATAATTAACCTTCAACTTTTGTGATAGGGTTGAAAATCTATGAAAGAAAATCAACGATTGAGGTTTGTGAATGCGCTGACGTTTGTACCTATAGCTATTACTTGTCAAAATTTAATTATCCTAGTAAACCGTTCGGTCTTCTAGGACTCCTATTTACTTAGTGAACCTTTTAAAAGCCATTTGCTAGTACTTAGTTGGAGCACTTCAAGGTTGATTGAACTGTGTTCTCACGGTGAAGTGTGATTAATGGCTGACTTGCCAAGATGGAGGTAGGTAACCTAAATATTAGAAACTGTTAGCTCGTTCAAATATTGATGACTAGTGGTATCCTCGGCCTTGGGTCTCCAAACTTATGATCTACTTTTAAAGTTAAACGTGGGTAAGTGTAAGTTATACGTGGTAAGTTTGAAAATGGTGCCTGTTACGGAAAAAATGATGGATGACACCCATGTGACGAAGAGAGTGATGAGTATGAATGTTGATGGATGGAGAGGAAGAGGAAGGCCAAAGAAAAGATAGATGGATTGTTTAAGGAATGATATGAAAGAAAAAAGAGTAAATGGTACTGTGAAGTCTGATAGGGCAGAATGGAACAAGAAAACGTGTTACGCCGACCCCAAGTAGAATGGGATAAGGGCAGGAAAAAGAAGAAGAGTACTACGTGTACATGGTAGGTAGGGTAAAACTAGGTAATACGCCCTAGTTGACAAAATGCCCTGTCATTATACTGAAAAATGCTGCTCTGATCCACACGCAAGTGTGTTTACGGTTACCTGATAAGATAGTCCTGCGATCCCGGCAGACTAACTACCTACTACCTAGTTTACCGAATCAATAAAGCATTAATAGAGAAGAATAAAACCATCGTACACTGAATTATCGACACATAGAGTTCGACATAATAAAAATCAAATCAACAACTTTCAAAAGCACGTTGGTATCCCATCTGGACTTCTATTGCTATAAATCGGGCACTAATCCATTCAAGTGAGTGAATACTTTCTGATGGAAAACCTGATAATACTTTGTTCGACCCAGGAATCGAACCCACTTGCTCAGTTGGACCACAGAAAGAATAAATACAAATGAAATTAAACTTTTTTTTCTAGACGCTGATACTGATGTTACTTTGTGGCAAAGTAGCCAACTCAAACAAGGTTATAAAATTATATAGAAAACTTGGCTCATTTGTACTAGTCTGAAAAGTTCTACATAAAATTACCTGAAGGTAAGGTTTTACTTGTAGTTGGGAATAACAAACTCAAAGTTTTTCTTGCAGCAGTAACTAATGATGCAGCATAAATAAAAATTGTCCATGTTGCAGTCCTTGCTTCCTTTAAATAAAGTTTTTACTTTAAAATGTAAAAAGTATTAAGTTAATTAAATACAGACAGAGTTATTAATTTATTGACATACGAAATAATGATTCAATATTATTCGTATTTACTTTGAGTGAACACTTATCTACAACATCCATGAAAGCTTTCCAGCGAACACTATAACATGCTTGAAATGTGTGATCATCATCATCATCATCCTATACTGTTTCCACTTCTGCAACACAGGCCTCCTCGCTGTGAGAGGCATTAACAAAAGAAAAAAGACGTTTCAAATATTGTAAAAGATAGTCACAAATCTTAACAGACGACAAAACAATAATGTTTTGTTTATTGGATTTTTCTACAAGGATTTTCTTTATAGCAGAGACTAGTCTGTATTCAAATTAAAATATAAGTAAATTCAAATATTTAATTCAAAAAGTGTGTTCCGCTATCAATGGCTCATCCCTGTTTTTTTTTTTTATGAAAACAAGTTTCTATTACTCGTATCTCAGTCGAATAACAATGAATTGAATAGGCTGTCAAGTAAAAGTCGAAATAAACATTAATTTTGTTTTTTATTACAAAGAATTTTTATACATATAATACGATGCATACCGTCGTTTTTTCACAAAACAAAGAATATGTTCGACGTACTAACACAAGCCATGATCATTTTTAATCAAATCAGCAGCTCGTTCTCCTATCATAATAGTCGCAGCATTCGGATTAGCTCCAGTAATTTTTGGCATCACGCTAGCATCTGCAACCCTGACCTTATTTACCCCAAACAGATTAAGACGAGAGTCAACCACAACGCCCATAGCACAGGAACCAGCGTAGTGGTACCCTGGCATCATCAAACATAGCGCATAGCATTTCCAAAATTCAACGGTGTCATTAAAATCACCACAACCACAAACCTCTGGAATTATTAGTTCCGATTCAACACTTTTGAAAAACTCCGTATCTTGAACTTTCAAAAAGTCTTGCAGATATGTCACATGCCTCTCCAAATCTTCATCGTTAGAATAGTATCCAGTGTATATCAACGGCTGTTCTGTAGGATCTTTGCTCCGTAATAGAATCTTGCCACGAGATTCTGGGTAGACTAGAACAACTGAACTGAATAGAACGGATTTTCCAATACTGCCTTCATACAACTGATCACACAGTTCTTCAATAAAAGAGTAGTAGAAAGCACAGAATTGCAACAATCCTGTCGGCTCATTCAACAGAAAACCAATGCTTTGGTAATCCGGAAAATTTTGAGTTTTGTTAATTCTGACGTACCCAGCGATAAGAGGAGACGGAAAGTTTGTGTAATCTACTGGCTTAGATGGAGTTGCTGGTCCCATAGTCTGTGTCACACTAAGTATTATATGGTCTTGTACAGCTTCACCAACAGGAAGATCGGATATCACCTCAATACCGTGTTCTTTCAAGTGCTCTTTTGGACCTATCCCAGACAACATAAGCAGTTGTGGGGTGTTAATGGCTCCTGCAGATATGATTACCTCTTTTTTAGCTTTGAAAGTAACGGTTACATTGTTTTCCATGATAGCTTCAACACCTTTAGCGTTCTTGTCGTCATCGAAGAGAACTTTAGTAACCAGTGTATTTTTTAGCACAAATAAATTAGATCGGTTTTTGATTGGATGCAAAAATGATTGAGCAGTGCTTTGTCTAACATGGTCGGCAATGTTAAACATACATTCAGTATACCCAAAAGGAGTGTCTCCATTTACGTCCAAAACAATGTCATGACCAATTTCTTTAAATGCTTCAAAATACTTTAGAACTTCTTCATTGTAGTTTCTGGTAGTCCCTAAATATCCATCAGTACCGTGAAAAGCAACTGCATCAGAATTAAGCATGATAGGATCGACTAGCCTTTCACTTTTCTTGAAATATCGAAGGGCGTTTTCCCAGTTCCATGAATTGTCACCAGTTATCTTCGCCCAGTTATCAAAATCATGAGGGTTGCCTCTCGTATAAAGCATGTAGTTGATAGAACTTGAGCCTCCAAGCATTTTCCCTCTTGTCAATTCAGCTCCATGGTTATTGTGAAACTGTTGACTGTAACCATCATCTTCAGTTACGAGGTTCCAATCAACTGACGTATTTTTCAGATATAGAACAAGTCCTGGTAGCTGAAAAAGTGTTAAATCGTCTCTTTAATGGAAATGAATGAAACGAATAAATTTTTAAACAAAATGAAAGATCAGAACCAAAATTATTGTTAAATCTAAAATACTTTTTTATGCTAGCATCACCTACTTGCTTTAGGTATGTACCATTATCAACCAAATTGGTTATCACTTATAACATTTTCAAGGTGTGGATTTGTAATTCAACTTTATTACTTCAAACTTACAGTACCAAGAAATGTAAAACTTACTACAGATTCTACGGGTGGATCTCCGCCTGCTTCTATAAGTAGAACTGTAACATCCTCAATCTCTGTGAGTCTATTGGCTATCACGCAACCTGCAGACCCAGCACCGACTATTATGAAGTCGAAACAAGCTCCATCTGAAAAATAGACACCGAATGTTACTACTAAGTAGAACACCCACATTACGCCAGGTATGTTTAAGTCCGACATTACGCCAGGTATATTTAAGTCCGATCTAATAAAGAACGATCCTTGTGCCATTAAAGGGGCATAAATCTAAACTCTCCGTGGCTTGAAATCAGGACCTCTTCCTCACAAAGGAGGTCAGTGTGTGTTAAGAGTGAAGGAGAGAAGTTCGAAGGTTTGGTTATAGGATATATTATTATCTTTTTCCTCACAATATTTTCCATCCTCATTATGTTTTGAGAGCAGTGATAATTAGATAAAAAACACAGAGTAATGCAACTGTCTGTGTTTAAGCACATGATAGAAACTTGGTATGTCAGTCACTGGGCTCTCGATGCCACATATTCTGTCCAGATGCAGGTTAATATCAGTATTTGGCACAGACCCACTGCCTATCTAACCTACACAGATTTTAATCACTGGGTAGTAAAAGCCCTGAAAAGGCTGGTAGTTTGACATTACTTCGGCTTATGAAAACACGATTGGCGCAACTACTTGCGTGTCATGAGGTCAATTCTCATACGGGACAATTATCTGTATGATCTATAATTAAGTTTCTTCGGGTCTAGGTATTTGTGTAGATTTATGTTAAAATGTTTGTAAACGCACCTAAGATACCGACATTTTTGTTAGCGTGTGGTGCAATAGATTTCGTTATATCTATTTTTAATTGCATAGTAAAGTTGTTAAAATAACAATTGACACTCACCTCGAAGTTTTGCCTGTTCCGGAAATAAAATTGCAGTCATTTGTAAAGCAGTCAAAATATTGAAGGCGCTTTGGAATTGCTGAACACCCTGTATTGCTGATGATGAATTCATTTTTAATGCTCTGCTGTAGTTTTTTTTTTTTGTTAAGTTTAATTCGTCATCACAACAAAATACAGCGACGGTTTTTTTCACACTGTAACAGAAGATATTTTTTTAATAAAATCACCCACACATAACAAATACCTTCGCGGCCTTTTTCAATAGTGCCTACTTTTCGGAATAAAAAAAAAAGTCAAACGCGATAAATTTCGCAGAAACAACACTGCAATAAAGAGAGAAATGTACGTGTCAATAAATAAAATGCAAAAGCCAAAATACGTGTTTAACAACCACTTTAATTACTGATAATGAAAATAAAATCTACCTTTTGGAACAAAACACGCAACTGGTTCAATATTCGTCTGTCAAATAATTATTATTTATACTACATGCGATACTTTTACGAACGGATACACAGTCAACCAACAGGCCAGTCGATGTATCATTTGATATAAACTCTTTTGTACTCTAGTATGAAGTATGCGTGTTTCTAAGGTTCCGTAGTCAACAAAGTACCCTTATGGTTCTGCCGTATTCATCCGTTCGTGAGTCTTGAACTTAGTTCAGATGGACTCTTACTTCTAGAATGCTATAATGGGCCCGCCTATTACAGTTTCCTGGAAGAAAGTCACTACCGTGCTCCCAGATTGGCCATGAAAATAAGTCAATATAACAAAAATGAAAAATAAAAGCCTGTTTATATTACCTACATTGGAGAGGTCTTTCAAAAATATTTAGGGTTTTCGTACAATAATCAGTGAGGGTATCCGTTTCTGAAATATTAGCTTTATAGGGTCATAGCACACATATCAAGAGATAGTTATCGTATCACCTTTCGCCTCGCCGTCGCCGTCGCGTCGCGGTCTGTACTGACCCTTAGGCGCCAACTTAAAGTAATCAAAAGTGATGAGCACTAATCAGCAGAACCTAATTCTTCTTTCCAAATGGAGTAACGCTCAACAGATAGTAACTTTCAATATTAAATTCCTTTCACCATACGGAACAAATTTTGGGCTAATTAAAATTCGCATATATTAAGACTTACTTGCCAAAACCTTGAAAAAAAAATAACAACTGTAAAAACAGAAATTAAAAAAATATACTAGCTAAAACATGTAGCGACTTGTACAGCGAGGTACAGTCAGTCAAACCTTTATAATGATTGGATTGAATGTGACAATTGCACATTTGTTTTGGTTCCAAATCCCCATTGAATTGTTACTTTGTTTTAAAAATCCCCACTTTTAAATAAAAATATTTAAAAGTAAGCTTTGACTGCTGGCCTTTTAGAGAGACTAAGAGTCATTCAACGAGCAATGGAAAGAGCTATGCTTGGAGTTTCTTCGCTATTTGGCGAAGAACCAGAGTCACCAACATAGCTCATAAAATTGTCAAGTTGAAGTGGCAATGGGCAGGCCACATCGCTCGTAGAACTGACAACCGATGGGGAAGAAAAGTTCTCGAGTGGCGACCACGGACCGGAAAACGCAGCGTAGGCAGGCCTCCCACTAGGTGGACCGACGACATCGTGAGGGTCGCGGGCAGCCGATGGATGCAAGTGGCGAATTGTCGTTCGTTGTAGCGGTCTAAGGGGGAGGCCTATGTTCAGCAGTGGACGTCTTCCGGCTGACGATGATGATGATGAAATAAAATATAGTGGGGTTTTTAACATAGTAATCCTAACTGGTGGTGATTTGTCAATGGGGATTTCTGGAATAAACCATTTGTTTTTCACTTGTTCGTATACACGGGGTTCTTTTTAATTTCTAAATTACAATTCATAACACTGCAATTACGCTGTACGGTCAAAAAATTAAAATTTATTCTAGGGCTAAACTCAGCCACATCGACGGCTTTAGTGGTATCTTCATACTGATTCCTTAAACAGTAGGTAGAGTAGCACCCAGATCAACGAGGGCCACGTCAACGAATGAATACGCGCAGCCTGCTTTATCAGAATAACCCTCTAAACTAGCAAAAATATTTTTAAAGAAACGAAATAATTCAGATTGCGAGCAGGGTTCAAACCTGCAAGGGAACGAGAAGTTTCAGCTTTGTGAGTAGTGGTTGCGATGGCCTAGTTGGTTAAGGCATCTGGAGTAGCTATCCAGAAGACGCATGTTCGAAACCTGCTCGCAATCTAAATTTTTTCTTTTCTTTAAAAATATCTTTGCGAAGACGCGACGCAGGCGTTATTACGTATAAAAAATATAACCCCTAAACTAGGTGGTACGTGGTACATGCAGCGGTTATGAGGGGGCATTTTGTTTTTGTAATAAATAAAAAAAATATTAGTTTATTTTATCATGTTTGTATCAGGAGAAAATACCTGTTAAAGTAGTCACAATATTTTTTTTAAGTCGAACCTGTATGAATAATTCCAAAACTAAGTTTATGACATAATTAATTATTATTTATATAAGTCAGCTTTACAAAATATACAAAATTAGTGAAATAGAATAATTTAATTGACAAAATAAATTATAGTACAATTGTTGCTGATGATAATGTAAGATAACGCAAATGTTTTCAAAGAATTAGTTACAATATGGTAAAAAACTCCAGCTTATTCGCAAGTCAAACCATGATCTTCTTTGATAAAATCAGCTGCTCTTTCAGCGATCATTATAGTTGGAGCATTTGTATTCGCTCCAATTATCTTGGGCATGACACTAGCATCTGCAACTCTGACCCTTTTTACCCCAAATAGATTAAGACGGGTGTCCACTACCTCCCCCATAGGGCAGGTAGAAGCATAGTGATATCCTGACAACATCATGCATAACGCATAGCATTTCCAAAACTTAAGGGTGTTCTCTAATTCTCCACAACCACATCTTTTGGGAATTATCAGTTTAGAGTTGACACTTTTGAAAAATTGTGTATCATTGATTTTGAAATAATCTTGTAAATATTTCGCGTGCGTATTCAAGTCTTCCTTATTGGAATAATATCCAGTGTATATAATTGGTTTATCTTTTGGATCTTTGCTTCGCAATAAGATTTTTCCACGAGATTCTGGATACAATAAATAAACAGTATTCAATAAAACTGCTCGCCCAATAGTTGCATTATACAATTCATCACATATTACGTCCTCAAAATAAAAGTACGTACAAAATTGTAGCATACCATTCGGTCCGGTCTGTATAAAGTTAAATGATTGATAATCTGGGTATCCTTGAGATTCATTCAAGCTGACATAGCCCATTACGTTAGGTACTGGAAATTGAGTGGGAACTATTGGCTTTTTAGTTGAATTTCCCATGGCACGAACCGTTAATACCATGACATGGTCTTGTAAAGATTGCCCGACGGGAAGATCAGAGAGAACTTTTATATCATGACTTTCTAAGTGCTCTTTTGGACCTACTCCAGATAACATCAAGATTTGTGGACTATTGATAGCTCCTCCCGACACTATAACTTCTTTTTTAGCTTTGAAAGTGAACATTTCATCGTTTGCTGATATAGCTTCAACGCCGATTGCATTCTTTTGGTCATCAAAAAGGATTTTTGAAACCAATGTGTTTTTAAGCACAAATAGATTGGGTCGGTTTTTGATCGGATTCAAAAATGCCTGAGCAGTGCTCTGTCTCACACCGCCAGCGATGGTAAACATAGATTCAGTATATCCCACTGGAGTATCACCATTTACATCTATTACAATATTGTGACCTATTTCTTCAAAAGCTTTAAGGTACTTGCGACCCTCTTCTGTATAATATCTGATAGTTCCTAGATATCCATCAGTGCCATGGTATTTACCCGCATCAGACTGTTGTAGAATAGGTTCAACCAGCCTTTCACTTTTAATAAAATATGGAAGAATGTTATTCCAGTTCCATGACTCGTCCCCGGTAATTTTTGCCCAATTTTCATAGTCATGATAATTTCCTCTCGTGTAAACCATGAAGTTAATATTGCTTGTGCCTCCAAGCATCTTTCCTCTAGTCCATGGAGTTCCATTGCCTTTATGGAATTGTTCGGAGTAAAAATCGTTTACAGTAGAGAAGTTCCAATCATTTGAAGTATTTTTTATGTATGGAAATAGCACCGGTACCTGAAATAAATCAGTTAGCAAGTAAAAAGTCTGTTAATATTATAGATACTCAGTTTCATTTCAGTAATATTTTCACTCTAAATAATATGCTTTAAAACAAAAAAAAAACCGCCTAAAAATTGGTTCACACTTTTTAGAGCTACGGTTTTTTCATACTATCGCTGGACTGTGTCATCAGGTAACCCTGATACTGGAACGTAAAAGACTATTGAAGGATCACCGTAGACTTAAGTTAGTACGAGTCTGACAGTCCCTCCCGTCCCGCCCTGGGCGAGAAGACTCATTTGATCATATTACCACAACTAAAAAAAACGGTTTCTGCGTCAGAGGTCAAAAACACAAGAAGTACGTACCACAGATTCTATGGGTGGATCTCCACCTGCTTCTATAAGTAGAACTGTAACATCCTTAATCTCTGTGAGTCTATTGGCTATCACACATCCTGCAGACCCAGCGCCAACTATTATGAAGTCGAAACAAGCGCCGTCTGAAAAATAATCATCCATTAAACATTACTGCTACTGAATCTTCAACAATGAGAGAGTGTTAGCCCAATGGTATCGGATCCGACTGAGAAAGATGGTGGCTCGTGGTTCGAATACAGTCAGGCGCATAACTTTGTGTAATTTATTTCAACACCACTACTCTCAAAACGGTGAAGGAAAACATCGTGAGGAAACCGGCATGTTCTAGAACCAAAAATTCGTGTGACATCCACCAACCGGCGCGGCGCTTGGCCCGCGTGGTTGATTATGGCCCATTTCCTCTCTCAGACAGTAGGCCTGTGTTCCAGTATTGATTGGAAACTTTAGGCTGATGTGCTATGGAACATGCACATATTCCAATCATGAGACAAAGTTAATAAGCCGGAATAATGAGGCAGGAACCTGCTGTATGCATGAAATACTGATACGATGTCATAGCACTTTGTTTTTTATCGTGGTAAAATCATCAAATGAGTCCTCCCACCTAGGGCTGGGCTGGAGAGACTGTCAGACTTGTACTGACTAAAATCCACGGTGTCTTTTAATGGCCTTTTGCTTTCCGGGGTCACGGTATTCGTTAGTCCAGCGACCCTGGCTTTGGCCCTCTAGAGGGGGCCCCATCATCATGCTGACGTCAACGTACCGGGAGAACGGTATCCTCTACCTTACGTGGCTTCCCCTTCGTGGGTATGAGTGTTGCGCACAAAGAGGCAGCCGGTTTCCACTCCGTCTCGCCCCGCATGTCGTAGCACTTTGAGAAGGCTTATAAGTATTAATGATGATGGGCATGGTGATGCAACTAGCTGATATAGATTACCTTGAACTTCCGCTTGTTGCGGAAACAAATATGCAGTCAATTGCAGGGCCGAAAGTATACCCAAGGCCCCTTGAATGACTTGCGTTTGTTGTATTGATGTAGTTGCATTCATGTTTGAAGTGATTTCGTCGTTTCTGTAAAATAATGAGAATATTTTAAGAATAAGCATTTTCAAACATCTTTTTTATATAATAACTCAAATAACATTTAGGTAGAAAAAAGTATTAATCAGGTTGTCGATGGCAGGATTTAACATGAAGCAAGGTTTTGTGTATGATTACTAGATGTATTACTAATACTAACTAACACTTAAACATAATTTTTTGACAGTCGTTATAGCACGAAGCTCTGACAATTAGTCCTATCAGGAGGTATCTATTATAAGCACTCGAGCAGTGGTGATTAGATTGTCAGTAACTCCAAAGAAAATAACTGGTATTTACTTGCAATCGGTTAGACCGAAGCCCGGTTATAATACAGGTAAAAAAACGGGTTTTAGAGGACCAAATGGCAGATAACTTACACTATATCGAACAAAACAGATCATCGAAATCGGACCAGAAACCTCGGAGTAATCGGTGTAGACAATGTTGAAAACTTTTTAGATTTTTGTTGATTTTTCGGAAAGTGCTAAATGGGACCATTCGGGAAGTATATTCTTCCAACAAAAAAATATTTTTTTCAAATCGGGTAGTAAACGGAGTTATGCCCGAACAAATATAAAAAATAATAAACAACCGAATTGAGGTTCTCAATTTGAAAGTCGGTAAAAAAATGAATATAATGATGATGACACGTAAAAAGTCGTGCTCGGGGTAAGGGCAGGAGAAGAATTTTATTTTCAAAAATCTATTAAAAAAAGAAATAAAATTTAATACGAGTAACAAAAGGCTTACCTTGTGTTCCACTGAAACACGAAACTGCCCCAAATAAAGACTGTAAAATTTATATATAACAACAGCTGATGTCACCTGTCGCGCGTCAACATTTGCATCGTTAAAATTCAATTAAATATTGAGTTCAACCTTAGACATACAAAAGTCTTATATCATTACCACGTGGTTAATTTTACAGTCAGTTGAAATAATTAGTAATAGGAATTTAAGTTGTAAAGTCACACTTGCTGCTCTAAACTTAAAGATCGGTTAATGCCAAGCTTATCAAGCACATTTATTAGTTTACCGGCATTTCTTAGATGTCTTTACGCATTTATATGTCGCAGGATAGTTAAAAATACTTACACGGCTATCGTGTCGTGTTATTAGTCAAAGAAGCGAACGACCAAATATTGCACGAATTTTCTGGAAGCTGACTCAACTGAAATAAGTAGTCAGCCGTCAGTCATTCGGATTCCTCAATGTTGGCGCGTGAATTTCAATGACTGGAAAGACAGTTTAGTTCTCCTATCGCTCTACAGATGTCGCTTACTATCTTTTGTCTGTTATTGACGACTTTAATACGCCAACTAAAATCTGTTTCTGTATTGATGGTTGTACTGGTAGGTACCAATAACGGTCAGTTCACAAGAGACCGAGTCGCGACGCGGCGCGACGGAACGAAACGATAGGTACTTCAAATGTGTATCTTTTCTTGTAGGAAATAAAGTAAGATTTGAGTGGCTATTAAAACGCCGCGCTGCGTTGCGATAGGTGTGTCTCTTCGTGTAGGAAATAGAGTTAGATTTTGAGTAACTCTATTTAAATGTACGTGCAGCGTCACGTCTTGGTCTGAGCGGACCCTTTTTTTTTTTTTTTTTTTTTTAACGTGGTAAAATCATCAAATGAGTCCTCCCACCCCGGGCAGGGCGGGAGGGACTGTCAGACTTGTACTGACTAAAATCCACGGTGTCCTTCAGTAGCCCTTTATGTACCGGGGTCACGGTGAGGAAATAATCCCGCAACCCCGGCAGGCTTTGGCCCTCTGAGAGGGGGGCCCCGTCATTATGCTGACGCTCTTTGAGGCGCGCGTGGGACACAACGCGCCGTCGACCCGGGCATGGTCCTTGGTCGGGCAGCGAGTTGCCCTTTACTCGCTGCCCGCATGCCCGCGCCTACGGTGGCCGGAGATCATCAAGCGACGTCCGTCGCCGTGGGCGCCTACCACTGCGGCTGGGGCGGAGGGAGGACGCTGTCCTCTCTCGCTCACGGCCTGCCTCCTCCTTGACGAGCATTACTGCCTCGCAGAAGGAGCTGACCGCTTCCCACTCCGTCTCGCCCCGCAGCATGGCCGCAACCAATGCCGGGCGCGAGAGGTCTCCGCCTATCGCAGCCGTGAGGACACGTCGGTGCTCCGCCCAAGCTGGGCAGTCTTGCACCGTATGCTCCACCGTGTCCTCCGGGCGATCTTCGCAGTGGTGACACCCAGGCGTCTCCTCCTTTCGCATCAGCCACAGGTACCTCCCGAAACTTCCGTGTCCGGTGAGGACCTGCGTGAAGCGGTAGGTCAGGACGCCATGACTTCTCTCCAGCCACTCCTCAAAGAGGGGTCTTACCGCCGCAATTGCGGCGTGCCCGGCCGTCGGTCGCGACAGTCGTTCCTTCCATACTGCCCTGAGATCACGCCGGAGGTCTTCGCGCCGCGCCTCGACTTCGCGAGGCAGCGGGGTCACGCCCCGGCGCTGCGCCTCCACGCGCCACTCATAGACGCGCTGGAGGGCAGTCGCCTCCAGATCCCAGGGCAGCAATCCGGCAAGGAGGTTGGCCGATTCGCCGGCGATCGTGCGGTATCCCCGGATCATCCGGATAGCCATGACCCTCTGGCATGCGACCAACTTCAGTGGTCGCGTCCGGATGCTCAGGGCCCACACAGGGGCCCCGTAGAGGGCCATGGACCGCACGATACCGGCGTACAACCTCCGGCAGGAGGTGTTTGGCCCGCCGATATTGGGCAGGAGTCGCCTGAGGGCGCCTGCTGCCCGGTTCAGCCTCGGGGCCAAACTCAGGAAATGCTCCCTGAAGTTCCATCGGCTGTCGAGGACGAGTCCCAGGTACTTCATCGTCCTCCCGACGCCGATGCGAACCCCTCCCACCGTTATGTGGGACTCTGACCGCGGCGCATTCAGACGGCCATGAAAGCACATGGCCTCCGTCTTGTGCAGCGCCACGTCGAGTCCCAACCGCCGGATCCTCTGAACGACTGTCGCGACCGCTTCCGTCGCCACGTCGGCCGCCGCCTGGTGCGACTCTCCCTGTGCCAGGACGAGCGTGTCGTCAGCGTAACATATTACGCTGACGCCATCAGGGAGGTCGCTGCGCAGCACCCAGTCGTATCCGATGTTCCACAGGGGCGGTCCCAAGACCGATCCCTGTGGAACACCGCACGACATCTCTCGCCGGTTCCACTCTCCCCGGTGACCGGGGTAGATGACGGCTCTGTCCGTCAGGTAATCCTCGACTATACGACGGAGGTAGGTCGGCACCCGGTGATACCGGAGTGCCTCCCTGATGCAACTCCAGGGCAGGGTGTTAAAGGCGTTGGAGATGTCCAAAGACACCGCCAAGACGACCCTGCCCCGGGCCACTGCATCCCCCGTCGTGAGGGCTCTAACGCGCATGATAGCGTCCACCGTCGAGCGCCCCCTGCGGAAGCCAAACTGGCACTCCGACAGGTTCGGGCCCACCCGATTTAGGTGCCCGACGAGGCGGTCTGCAATGACTCTTTCCAAGAGCTTGCCCACCTCGTCGAGCAGCACGATGGGCCGGAATGCGGACGGAGAGTCCGCAGGGCGCCCGTGCTTCTGGATCAGGACCAGTTTCCCCGTCTTCCAACGAAGCGGGAACTGGCCCCTCTCCAAGCATGCGCTAAAGAGCCCCCCCAGTCGAGGCCCGAGAGTCCCCGAGGCCAGGACCCAGGCTTTTCCTGGCAGGCCGTCGGGTCCCGGGGCGGTATTTTTGGCTTTGAGCCGCTGTACCGCCACTCTCAGGTCTACCTCGGTCACCTCTGGAGCATCGTAGACGTCGTCGTCGCTGTGGTCCGCGTTTGCGTCAGCTTCGTCCTCAGATTCCGTCGGAGACGGAGCCATAGGCGGGGGGGTATGCTCCCCCCGCGATGGGAACAGGGCGCTCACCACATCCTCCACGAACTGAGGCTGGAGACTCTGCGTCAACGGGGGAGCCCAGGGGCGGAGCTTTTCTCGCACCCACTTGTAGGGGCGGCCCCATGGGTCCCCGTCCAGAGACTCCAGCATCTCCTTGCGGGCCAGTTCCTTGGCCCGCCAGATCTCGTCGCGGAGGACGGCCTTCGCTGCCCTGTAGCCCTCGTACAGCTCCGCCTCCACAGCCGCCGCGTCCGGAGGTCGGGTGCGGCGCCTGCGGAATCTGGTGTACCGGCGGCGCGCGGCAACGCACGCTTCGCGCAGCGCTGCTAACTCGCGCGACCACCAGTACAGCTGACGCCGGGCGCGTCCTTGCCGGACCCGGGGCATGGCCACGTCGCAGATCTCCGACATGGCCTCCCGGAACCACTCGGCCTCGTCGTTTATGTCGGCAGGCCTGTCCGGTGATGACACCCAGGCCCGCACGATCGAGGCTTCCAGGAATAGCTCCCGGTCCAGCTGCTTCAGCGCCCATCGCGGACCACTTGGGTTCCGTCCACTTGGGACCGGCGCGTCTGAGGTCTGGGCGGAGACGTCGAACCGGATATACCGGTGGTCGGAATAGGTCTCCACCTCCTCCACAACACGCCAGTCGGTGACGCGCGGCGACAGGTCGGAGGTGGCGAACGTAATGTCCACCACCGACTCGCCCCGCATCTGCACGCACGTGGGGACAGAACCCCGGTTCTCGATGACCAGGCCATGTGCCCGGGCCCAGTGCTCGAGCATCCTGCCCCGCGTGTAGTCCGTGTACCGGGAACCCCAAGCCACATTCTTGGCATTGAAGTCCCCGAGGACGAGCGCGGGGAGGGAACCAAGGGCGACGACGACGTCTCCCAGCTCCACTAGGGAGTCTTGGAACTCGGCGAGAGATCGGTTCGGGGAGAAGTAAACGCCTACCACGGCTATCTCCCCGAACCGGGCTGCGACTATCCCGCGCCCTCTCTGTACGCGATCGAGAGGCGGGGTACCGGCGGCGGCCGACGAAATTAGGGTCACCGAGCCGTCCAGGTCCGCTACCCAGTCGTTCCTGGGCGGGACAAAATACGGCTCGGCGACCACGGCGACGTTTATCAACCACTGCGCCATGCTCTGGAGCAAAAGATCCTGAGCAGCGGCGCAGTGGTTGATGTTCGCCTGGAGGAAGCGCAATGGAGACATTATTCTGAATCCATTGCGGCCTCCTCCAGGGCCCCCTGCGAGGGCGCAGCCACGGCGGCGGCGGCGGCGGCAGCGGGAGCGGCGGCGGCGGCGGTGGCAGTGGCGGCGGTGACGGCGGCGGCAGAGGGCCTACCTCTGCGCCTGGCTTCAGTGGGTGGAGCGCAGGACTTTCCCCCAGCCCGGTGATCGGCCGGCTTGCCAGCCGCCTCACATGCGAAGCAGTGAGGCGGGGCGGAGCACGAGCCGGCCTTGTGACCGGGCTGACCGCAGCGGAAGCACCTATCGCTGCGGTCCACCTCCGAGGTGCAGACGCATGCCGCGTGGTTACCCACTTGGCAGCGATAACACCTCAGGGGTCGGGGTTCCAGGATCTTTACCTGCGCCGACACCCATCCCACCAGGAGCCTTCGGCCCTCCTGAATCTTTTTGGCCGCCGCAACGGGGCAGCTAACCGTGATGGTTTGCAGCCCCGCAAAGCCAGGACGCAGGGCGCCCGCCCTCACCTCGTCTGAGGAGCACCCCCCAGTCCTGGCAACGGCAGCCACCACGTCTTCCGCCGTCACGGAGTCATCCAGACCCAGTATGCGCATGTCTGCGCGCTTTGTGGGTCTGGAGACTCGGGCCTCCTCCGCATTTAGGGACGCTCTGAGCCGTTCGGCCAGAGCGTCAGCGGTGGGGCCGCTGGCCGCGCCGGGGAGCTCCAACATGCGGGCCCCCGTTGCGGTGACTCGCAAACGGAGGCCGCCGGCGATGCCGAGCTCCCCGAGGTCTATCGCCTCCCGCGCCTTTGCGAGCACGTCGCGGTACGACACACCCCTCTTGACCGCGTCCGGCTGCAGTGAAATGACCACAGCCGCGGTCTTAGGGGCGCGCAATCGCGCCGCGACGTCGCGCTCCTTGCGCTGTCGCCGCCTCTCCCTCCGCTTTTTCGATCGGGCCGCCTTGGCAGCCTTCCTCCTCTCCCCGGCCACTTGCCAATCGGCGCCAGCCGGAGGAGCCTCCGGAGTAGGCTGCTGCTGCTGGGGCGGCCGGCGATCTGCCTGGGCCTTCCGTTTGGCCGCCAGCGTTTTTCGCGCTGGCCTAGCAGGCGTCGCAGGCGTCGAGGTCGGAGTCGGCCGCGACGACCCCGACGGGCCCGGCCTTGCCTGGCTGGGCCCGGCCGGAGCCGACCTCGCCCCTGCAGGGGCCGACCTCGCCTCCGCAGGGGCCGTCCGCACCGGGGCCGTCTGCGCAGGGGCGATCCGCGCCGGGGCCGCCCTCGCCTGAGGCGGCCTTGTCGTCGGGGGGGAGTTCGACGCGGCCGCGGCCGCGTACGAAGACGCCAGCGGGGGCCTCAGCACGCGGCTCTCCAGCACGGAGAACCGCCGCTCAAAGGCGGCCAGCTCCTGCCGCACCAGGGTGAGGACTTGGTTCTCCCCCGGCTCTGGCCGGCCTTTTTCCTTGGGGCTCCCCGGTGGTGCCCCCCGACGCCCGGCCGCCTGCATTCCGGCCAATTCGGCCCTCAGAGCAGCGTTCTCTTTCTGGAGAGCCCCCATGGCGGCGGTCAGGCGGGTGACCTCCGTCCGCAGATCGGACAAATCGTCCCTTGCGGACGGAGTTTCGCCATACAGTCGCGCCGCCGCCACGATGGAGGTCATAGCCTCCGCGATCGCATCTTCGCGCGTCTTTTTCCTTCTTTTCATGGCGACCGCGCGCATCGCGGACGCCACGACCTCCTTTAGTTTGGCCTCATTCGAGGCCAGGCTTGCGTTGGGCTCTCCAAGAGAGGGCCCCCTTCCCGAAGTCTTGCCTCGGCCCTTACCCCGCACGCTCGTGGGGATCTTGGGGGCCGAGACAAGCCCCTCCTCCGACGACGATTGGACGCCCTTTGATCGTCGGCGCTTCAGGAACTCGGACCTACGGTCAGAGTCCCTCCGGTCCCTTTCCCCGCTCCCAGAGGCTGAGCTCCGGGAGCTGGAGACGTCCGTCTCCTCGTTCGGAGCGGCACACTGTGCCCGCTCGTTATTCGGTGCCGGTGAGGAGGACGTGCTGGACAAGTCCAGCGACTCCCCCCCACAGGCACGTGAGCCACCTTGGCTCGCTGCGGACATTGCGGAGCTGCAAAATCACCCGGTATGTTATTTTACCTTCCTTAAAAACCCCTAAAAATTTCAGCGTGTTACTAATTATTTTCGGGTTTAGGCTTTAATGACTGGACTATTAAAAGAGACTGTGACCTCTGAGTTTGTTTCGGCTGTTTCTTCTCAGAGTAGTCAGGTACGAAACACCGGCCCCATCTAGCTTTAAAAATATTGATGACGTGTAAAAGTGTTTTTTATAACCAACTTGCAAAATAAATATCATTTATCATTTATCAAAGTTTAAATAGTAAAATTTCAGTAAACTCGTTGTTTATTTAACTTTTATGGGCTTTTTTTCTAAATTATAATCTTGTTTAATAAAATCAGCTGTCCTTTCTGCAATCATTATTGTATCAGCGTTAGTATTGGATCCAGTGATCTGTGGCATGGTACTTACATCGGAAACCCTTAATTTCTGTACCCCGATTACATTTAAACGGGAGTCTACTACGCTTCCCATAGGACATGAAGCAGCGTAATGGAATCCGGGCCCCATCATACATATTGCGTAGCATCTCCAGAATTCAAGAGTTTCATTATTTTTACCGCAGCCACACGTTTCAGGAATAACGATTGTAGATTGGACACTTTGGAAATAAGACGTACGTTGTAATTCCAAAAAATCTAGCATACATTCAACGTGAGTATCTATATCAGTACGGTTAGAATATAATCCAGTGTAAATGATTGGATTATCTCTGGGATCTTTGCTTCGCAACAAGATTTTTCCTCGAGATTTTGGATGCAATAAATATACTGCAGTGAATAAAACTTCTTTTCCTATACTACCATTGTATAAATCATCACATATTTCATCAATATGTCCGAAATACTCGCAAAATTGCAGTATACCACTCGGTTCATTCAATACAAAATTAAATGTTTGATAATCTGGGTAGTCTTGACTTTTATTTAATCTGGCCAATCCCACTATGAATGGATGTGGAAATTCTTTTGGATTCAGTGGCTTAGAAGGAGGTGATTGCCCCAACGTTTGAGTTAGAAAAGCCATGGCATGCTCTTGTAATGCTTGACCAACAGGAAGATCAGATAAAACATCTATATTTTGAGACTCTAGGTGATCTTTAGGACCTATACCAGACAACATTAATAGTTGCGGACTATTTATAGATCCTCCTGATACAATAACTTCTTTTTTAGCTTTGAAACTGACAGTCTTATTGTTTTCCAGTATAGCTTCAACACCAACAGCGTTCTTGTCGTTGTCAAAGAGGATTTTAGACACTAGTGTATTTTTAAGCACATGCAAATTGCGGCGATTTATGATAGGATGCAAAAATGCCTGAGCAGTACTTTGTCTCTCACCATGAGCAATGGTAAACATGGACTCAGTGTATCCAAGGGGAGTTTTACCATTAATATCTAAAACAATATCATGACCAAGTTCTTTTAATGCTGAAAAATACTTAAGAACTTCTTTGTTATAGTTTCTGGTGGTACCTAAATATCCATCTGTACCATGAAAAGCACCTGCATCGGCATCTCGTAGGACAGGGTCGACAAGCATTTCACTTTTCTTAAAATATGGTATTACTTTTTCCCAATTCCATGAATCATCGCCAGTAATCTTAGCCCAGTTGCTATAATCATGATGACTTCCCCTTGTATAAACCATAAAATTGAGTGAACTAGATCCTCCTAGCATCTTTCCTCTTGTCAACGTCACGCCATGGTTCTTACGAAATTGTTGGGTGAATCCATCGTCTTCGGTCTCGTACTTCCAATCGACTGATGTATTTTTAAGGTATGGAAACAATCCTGGTGTCTGAAAATTAAGTCAGAATTAAATTCGCTGCAGTGATTTTATATTATTTTCTTCAATCTTTATCCAACTTATGCTCAGCGTTATTAGAAAGTCAGAGAGATGAATCGCAATAATATAAATGATTAAATTACATGGAAATATCAAAATGGTTAAGATAAGACTAATCTTTCTATTCGCTGGTTAAATTGTTCTTTTAGCAACAATTTTTGCTGACTTTGAATTTGAATATCGTCAGAATGTTATTTTCTTAGAATGTATGCAACTCAAAGGATATGATTGTTAACTAAAAAAAAGTATTGAAGAGATCATGAGATTATATTTTTTATGAAATACAGCACTTACCACAGATTCTAGTGGAGGATCTCCGCCTGCTTCTATAAGTAGAACTGTAACATCCTCAATCTCTGTGAGTCTATTGGCTATCACACTGCCGGCTGATCCAGCGCCGACTATTATGAAGTCGAAAGAAGCACCATCTGGTGGATTAATCATACATTTAGTCAATAAGATAAACCGAGTCACGAGCTTCCTTTTTGTTTATTGTATAAACTGGCCTGCATAGGGGTGAATATTTCTAAACACTTTGAATTTTTAAATCCGAGTCATGAGAAATAGCTAAGTTGCTCAAAGTAAAACTCCATCACCGTTCTATAAATTAAAAAAACACGCATTTTGTACAAGTTTTGTAAACTTTCCAGTTTTTTTTTTTTTAATTTTACTAAATTAAAAAAAAAAAAACTGGGAAGTCATGCGGCAAACTAAAAAATTGAAAAACTTTTTGATAAATTAAATTCGTATGCAACAAAGTATATTTAGAAATTATATGTTACGAAAAAATAAGAATTAAACCAGGGTAGTTTTTTGTAATGGAAAAACTGCGATCTAACCAGATGAAGATACTGGCGTATATTGAAATTAAAATCATCGGATTAGTCCTCCCACCCCTAGAGGTTAAATCTGGACAAAGAAAAGATTACCAATGTACTGAGTTCCACGTTCAACCATCAGGGGTTGAATGTGGAAACGTTTAAGGGTCGAACGTGGAAGAGGGTAGAAAATCTTAGGGGTTGAACGCGGAATAAACCGTTTATGCGCTATTGGTCCAATTCGCGATTGGTCCAATTCATTCGTTAGACTCGCGACCCCGGCAAGCTTTCACCCTCTAAAGGGGGCCCCGTCATTATAAACTGGTAAAGTTAAGACAATAAAGATTTTTAATTCGTTTCCTTTTAAGAGACCTCTACTGACTGAAAATTTACCTTGAATTTCGGGCTTTGGCGGGTACGGTGCCCAAAAATGCGCAGTCAGCTGTAAGGCAGTCAGCATACTCAAGACTCCTTGCGCATATTGAGTTTCTTGTATCGTTGTAGAAGCATTCATTTCTAAATACAACTCGACGACGTTTTGTCCCCTTAAACAAAACGGAAAGTTTATGCAACCTTGATCATAAAGGACAATGGGCAAATATGTATGGAACTTGGTCCAAGAACCTCCACTGATGACACTTATGGGAAATGAAAGTATATGGTTGTGACATGTAATAGTACTGTAACAGAGAGGTATTTCACCTCTTCTGTTGTCTCAACCTATTTTCTTTTGTTTTTTTTTTAAATTCCAAAAATAGAATTTTTGTTGTTTCATTGCGTCACCTAAATTTTTTCTAGTTATTGCCTTCTGGACTACAGCATGCGCTGGTTTTCCGTCTCCGTTTATTAAAATATAATGTTTTAATTTTTAATTTAACAAATTCTAAGTAGATTTGTTAATGATGTTTGTCATGGATGGTCAGATATAGATGCATTTACAATTCTATTAAAACTTAATACCTAGGTATCAAAATAAAATACAGGCGAAGTCGCTAAGTGAAGCTAGGATTGATAATAATAGTGATATTAGCTACTATTAATAGTACTTACCTTAAACTGGAACTATAAGAATACACTTACGCATGTGCAAAGTGCGTCTGTCTGAAACTCGATCGAAAACTGACATATATATATATACCTACTACCTGTCTCGTAATTGAGAATTTTAGGGTTCCACTCGTCAAAAAATAATTAAATATTTCATAATTTATATAATTTTGCATCGTGCGGAGGAAAATAAATTAATAATCGGGGGATGAATCAAACTTCATTTAATGAACTTTATTAAGTTATTTGGTTCTAAACGTGGTAAGTATGATAACTATTCTGCCTCTCTAGACAAGTTGCAAACGATAATCGTTAACGCTCGGTTCTCCCCAATAGATTTTCAACCTTATTCCTTCGAGTCTTTAGTTGAAAATCTATTGAAGATTTGTTGGCGTTGTCGTTCGTTCCAGTCGCTAACGCTTAGAAATCCTAAATAGATTTTCAACTAAAGACTCGAAGGAATAAGGTTGAAAATCTATTGGGGAGAACCGAGCGTTAACGATTATCGTTTTACCTTTTGCGACTTGTCTAGGGGGGCTGATGACGCAGAGAACGTCAGCGAGACCTAATCTTGTTTAAGTTCGCATATTTCCGGAACTACAAGTCCGATTTAAGTTATTCTTTTTTTGTTGTACTAGGTATTGTTCAACTCAGGGAATACTGCAAGTTTCAACAAAATTGGTTTAGTAGTTATTGAGATAGGTATAGGAATGACGATCGATTCAGTAGGTAGTAATGCGTGAAAAGGTAAAAAACAAACATACTTGCATTTTTATTATTAGTTTAGATCAATAATGTTATATCTAGGTACATAGTTTGCATAGGAAACGTCCTTATTTGAGCGCAAAGAACCGTGTTTATTTTAAACATTAGACTATCATTTTTTGGTCGATATAATGGTAGCCATACACCATACTGCCTATTTGTCAATTCGGCATAAAACTGCCAATTTGCTCAAATAGAATTGAACGTGTATGGGGGTGGAATGCCAATTTGATGGCATGACATGCCAATTTTGATAGGTCATCAAATCGTTTTTGACACAACGTCAAATCGGCAGCAGTGATGCCATCTTAGCAACTTCATAGATAGTTAGCTAATTTTATAAAGGTGCTAGAAAAAAAGCTAAAAAGTGTAACTTGTGGCTAAACTTTTTAGCTACTTTTCTACAGGGACGGTTAGGCCACGTTCACACGGCGATTATTTTCCCGTATACCGTACACGAGATTTTATCGAATAGAGTTGACCAGTTTTAGGACAACTTTGCACGGTACACGGTAAAATATTATATTTCTCAAACACGGGATTTTCCCGTATGAACGCCGTTTAAACTATTTTTAAGTTTTCATTTGTGAACTGTTATTACTGCTCTATTCGATAAAATCTTGTATACAGTATACGGGAAAATAATCGCCATGTGAACGTGGCCTTACCAGGAAAACTGAGGCTTTTCGCACATGGACCGCATGTACACTCGTAAAAAAAAGAGTTATTCATTTTATTAACCAAAATACGATTGAAAACTTGAGAGGTGTCAAGGGACCACGAAAGCAAGTTAAAAAAGGTTCATGCTATTTTCGACCTTATTGACATTTATGCAAACACCTGATTTTAATGAAGGAGCAATGTTAACGAATGAGAATGTGAGAAAAACAAACTAAATTTTAAATGTCGATAAGGTCGAAAATCGCTTGCACCACTTTTTTTAACTTGCAATCCTTAAGCAAATGTTTTCCGACCTTCAAGCGATTTTCGACCTTATTGACAACGATGCAAACACCGGATTTTAATGAAGAAGCAATGTTAACGAATGAGAATGTGAGAAAAACAAACTAAATTTTTAATGTCGATAAGGTCGAAAATCGCTTGCACCACTTTTTTTAACTTGCTATCCTTAAGCAAGTATTTTCCGACCTTCAAGCGATTTTCGACCTTATTGACAATGATGCAAACACCGGATTTTAATGAAGGAGCAATGTTAACGAATAAGAATGTGAGAAAAACAAACTAAATTTTTAATGTCGATAAGGTCGAAAATCGCTTGCACCACTTTTTTTAATCTAATTCGATAGTCTCATGATGAAATGAAAAGGTGCTAGAAATTGTAGCTGTCGTCACCGAATAATAGCCAGATCTAGTTGCTGAGTTGGCATCACTGGTGCAGATTTGAAGTTGTGACAAATCTATCGTATCGATAGGCAGGATGGTGTATGGTGTATATGGACGAACTGCCGATTTGAAACAATTGCAAGCCGCAAATCTATCGTATCGATAGGCAGGATGGTGTATGCCTACTATTAGTATCGCTGCAAATTGAACGTACGATAGTATTGCTCTTCCTCCTTTGGCATACCGCGTGATACCTAAAAAATAACTAATTATCTGACTCGCTGAGTACAACTTGTCGTCGTTTAAAACAGAATCTATGCACTGGTTTGAGTACCAATTCAAAACATAAATAAACACAAATTATAGAAACCCAGATTTTTGTCTAATCTTTAAAATTCCTACACCTCGAAACAATTATAATTTAAAAAAATATCTAACTTACTACCTACAATTTAAATCAGTGTAGATTTATATCCTAGAGAACTATTGAAAAAAATAGTAATAATTCAAAATTGCGAATAATATTGAAATAAAAGTATGCACATTTTTTTTTTAATTATTTGAAACTCTCAGGACAAAATATTAACAAAAAAAAAAAACAAAAAGTGTAAAAGAAAACTGCGACATTTGATCCAGAGACCCCTTGCACCAAAGTCAAGCGGGTTACCAATCAGACTGGCTAGGACGATGACAGTGAGTTTCAAATAGCGGTTCTTATACAAATGTCAACAATGACTGAAAATCAACATAATATAAAATTGCTAATCCCCCAAAGGGAATAGCGTAATTATACATATCCTATTAATAGAAGAACAGTTTAAGGAATATTTGAGGAAAAATTGACTAAATAATATCCAGTGGTTTAGCTTCCAACTATCAACAAACACATAAAAACAACAAAATTCAAAATTGCTTATCTCCCAGGAAAAATAGCGTAATAATACATAGCCTATTAACAGAAGCATATTAGTAGGAATATTTGAGGAAAATTTGATCGACAACTTTACAGTAGTTTAGGAGATAGATCAAATCAAAAAAACATAAAAAATTTCGAAAAAAATATAAAAGTTGATTTGGCATCAGAATCGATCCTTTATCTTGAAAAAAATACAAAAAGAAAAAAATATTCAATGTACACGAATGACAGCTCTATGATTTTATTATATGTAAAGATTAAGATGTAAAGAAGATGTATGGAATTTTTTTAATCCAGTCTCATAGAAAAGCGAAAGCGATAGTGTATCTGACAGGCTTCAAAAATTCCATACATTACGAATAAAAACGCCTTGCTTAGCGTTCGCCACGCCTCCTGTCTGTTTGACAATAGCTTTATGAGTAATATCTTGACTTTGTGTTAAAATTAGCAATAAAAACGAATCTTTGGAAGCTTGTAACTTTCTAATGGCTTGATATTTCAAAATTCTGCTTCCGTACAGACAAAATTAATATTGAGACAAAACGATACAAAGTTTAACTTTGGATGTACCTTGTCAAGTAGTCGAGTAAAACCCCAACGAAGTCTCTATGGAAAAAATGTTGAGTTGTTTCACCTTAATATCGCATGTCGACTTGAGAACCTCGTTTTTAACCGACGAAAAAAAAAGGAGGAGGTTCTCAATTCGACATGTATATTTGTTTTTTTTTTTTATGTATGACCACGCATAACTTTTCCTAACGTGGTCCGATTTCAAAAATTATTTTTTTGTTGGAAAGAGTATATCTCAAAGTTGGTCCCATTTAAAGTTCAAAACTAAAATCGGCCTCCAAGGGTAGAAAAAAAGGAATTAATTGTCAATCTTCCTACAGAATTTTCAATTATGAACCGATTCTGTTGTAATAAGGTTAACAATTGTAGTTCTGAGGACATTTTAATATGGCAGAGATGCGAAGAACATAACATGATGGCGTCACCATCATCAGATCAACTCCAGATCCCTGTTATTTTGTGAAGTCAGTCCCAAGAGTTCCTTAACAGTTAACAACAGCTATATCGTGTTAGGGCTCATTTCACTCAGCTTGATGAGAACTTTAGACCTAGCTGAGGTATCATTGCCATCGAGGGTTTGAGGATGGTGACGGATAGCAGGGGCAAGAGGTCCTCAACAATTAACAGCACCTTTATCGTGTTTGGGCTCATTTCACTAGTCTTGATGAAAACTTTATACCTAGCTGGGGTATAATACTCATCGAGGGTCTGAGGATGGTGACAGAGGGCAGTAGCATGAGATCCCTACCTGTAAACTGTAACTTTATCGTATTTGGGCTCATTTCACTCATCTTGATGAGAACTTTAGACGCAGCTGGGGTATAACAGTGGTTGAGAGTTTGAGAATGAAGACAGAAAGCAGGTTGTCAACAGTTAACAAAAAAAAAACATATTAAAAAACTTAAATTTTTTTTAGTAACAGAAATTGACACGAGATAGGAAACTCAAAAGTAAAAAATAAAACCTTTTAAAAAAAAATCAAACCGACGAAACATCGAACTGAAAAGCAAAAAATAAATTTTGAGGCGGCGCCAAAGAAACAATCAACGAATAGCTACGACGAGCTAATCAACCACTACAAGCTATACAATGAGCTATTCTGCTCTTCAAATAGTTCATTTATATTATGTTTGTTTGTTTGGCGCCGCCTCAAAATTTATTTTTTGCTTTTCAGTTCGATGTTTCGTCGGTTTGATTTTTTTTTAAAAGGTTTTATTTCATAAAACATCTGGTTCTTGTTATCGCATTGAAAATATTGAACACCCATAACACCTGTACAATTTGTCAATCTAATTAGCTATGAAATACTTATTACATTAAAGCCGGATATTTACCCAAAATAAATATTCACAAATCTTCGATTTTGGTCTTTATCGTTTTCGATATACGGTCTAAAGTAAAAATCTTATTTTATATTACAAACTTAATGTTTTATTAGCACAACTGACATTTTAGCCAAAAATATTGACATTATTATGGGAGACAATAAGATAAGGATTTTCATGAAAGCGGTGTGTAATTTAAACATCATTTTTTATCATCACGATAACGACAGCTCGAACGACTTTTAGAAACCTTATGCGTCGGTTTTGGGTACCCCGGCAGACTCTGGCCCTCTACGGGGCCCCGTTATTGTGCTGACCTCTTATAGGCGCGTGTCGAACATAACGCGTTGCGACCCGGGCATGGTCCATGGTCGGACAAAGAGTCGCCCATTACTGGCCCACCGCATGCCCGCGTCCACGGTAGCTGGAGATCGTATTGCGACGTCGCGTCGGTTGACGTGTGCGTCACTGCGGCTGGGTTGTGACGTGGACGCTGTCCTCTCCCTCATGCGTCCTGCCTCCTCCTTCACTGGTTCAGATGATACCTGTGTCGGATTGAGCGGAACGAAACGTTCGATAGATCGCTCAGAGTACACTCCCTTCAAAGTAGAGTAGTAATACCCTACGAGTATGAGCAGTCAGTTTACACGTTAGAATACGGGGAATCATAGTACGGTGGATTTCTACCCTAATAGGGCGGGAGCATCGTTGTGTCCTCATGGAGGCGAAGGCATCAAATCAGTTAAGGTGTTTGGAACGAAGTTCCTTATCGCGCGTTGTGAAAGGGGTCTAGACGGAAAAAAATCTTGCGAAAAGTTGTCACGACACTTTTTGGAACGAAGTTCCTTATCTCGCGTTGCGAAAGGGTGCTAGAGCTCAAAGAGCGGAGCGGAGTGGAGCGGAGCGGAGTGGAGTGGAGTGGAGTCACGACGATTATTTTTGTTGGGTGTATACAGTAACTTCGTTCCATCCGGGTGTCCCTTGACACCTCTCAAGTTTTTTTATAATAGTTTTACCTAGGTAAATTAATTTTAAAACAATATCTACTGAACCGATTCTTGAAGACCCTCAATTAAATTTAATGAACATGACATCCTGTTTAAATAATTATCTCATACACATTATGAGTACGCTGTAAAATATTCGTATTAATTGCATAAGCGGGTTTATCCGTGCAATCTGGCGCCGAGCAGGAATCGAAATTGTATAGCGGTCGGGACCCGCAGTTCGTTGACACCTACTGATAGGATACCATGTTACTTGTTTGTCTTAGTAAGAATTCAGTTTGGGTCGATATCATATTTTAAACCGGCATGGTCACTACGAGTATTAGGTCATGGGTTTAACCCAGCCTTAGAATTTCTTTGTGTAATTCATTTCATCCCCACTGCTCCCAAAACGGCGAATTAAAACATCGTGAGGAAACGCATGTTCTAGAACCATCAAATTCGAAGATATGTGACATCCACCAACCTGTAGTGGGCCCGCGTGGTGGGTTATGGCCCCCTCTCGGACGAGGAGGAGATACAGAAGAAATACTATTTTTTATGGTAGTAAAATCTTTCCTCTTTATATGGTAGTAAAATGAAGGATTCATTTTCCTATCCAAGGCGTAGCGGGCTAGACAGTCAGACTTGTACAGACTAAAATCCACGGTGTTCCTACAATAGTCCTTTACGTTCCAGGGTCACGGTTGTTTGGTGAGACAGTCCCGCGTCCTATGACATAGTCCTACGACCCAGGAGGTGTGGAGTATTGATGAAGAATTGAAAAAAATGTTAGGTGGAATTTTTGCAGGTTAAAAGTAGATCAATACGTTATTTTAACACATGTTCGACGAGTCCAATCAGCCGGGAGTTTCCATCAGCCAGAGTGCTTAAGCATCTAATCCATCACCTAGAAATTCATTAAGTTCTCCCCACTACGCGCGCGGGGCCGCGGCTGAAATTGTAACTGATATAATGCGATACGACATGGTTCGACTGCTGAAGATATTTTCTTTTTTAAAATGGGGATTTTTCTATGGGTAAAACAGAGGCTCTATCAACGATACTGCTAATGTGTATCTTTTCGTGTAGTAAATAGAGTTTCATTTTGAGTTCTAAATAGCTCTATCGATATGTGCTCGCAGCGTCACGTCTCGGTATGACTTGACCCTTTGTTGTTAATTTGGTTGGTAAATACATATAGTTCGTCGTTTGATCACTAAAGGTGCTTTTTCGTCATATTTTTCTAAACTACGTTGTATGCCAAATATGTACATAAAATTTATGCTAGGGCTTCCGGATAATTTGAGGAGTTGTCGAAAGTAGAGGTGTTCCTTTCCTAAATGTTCATACGCATGAGGGCGTGAAAGTGGGACTGCATCCTGCATCCAAACCTGAAATTGGTGACGGAATTCAAAATAGATATTTTTATGACATTTAATACCATTTCGTGGGTCAATTTAAATTAAGTTTTGTTTAGATTTAAGCAGATTTAATGCAAAAAAAAAATTAATATAACATTCTTCCTTTCATTTTGTTTTTAATTGTCGGTCATACGCAATACCTAAGATCATAGATATATTTACCAACAACAACCCTTTTAATTGTAAAGCTCTGTTAACGATGCAACTAGAAAAAAAACTACCAAATAACTCAAAATCTTATACCGTTACAACATCGCTATAAGCCTTTAACCACACACAAGGGCGTTACTAAAGCGAAACGGAAGATATAAAAAATATATTTTATATTCATGTTTTGGTGCGTCCCGCGAGAGATGTGAAAAAACAATGAAAAGACGCCTCCTGTATGTTGGTGGGTTTGTTTCAGTGGTCGTAAAGTAAACCTCGGTAGCTATACTAAAAATGTTATTAAAAAAATCTGAAGATGTACGAGTAGTACATTTCTTGTAAGAAATATTTTTCCCTGTGGTTTGAGCTGTGGGAGTAGAAGCAAATCGTGAGTTTTTTTTTAAAATATATTGGTGAACAAAATTTTCAAAATGACTTTATTTTTTTCAATGAAAATTCATTTGAATGAATTAAAATGAATTTTTGCAAGATATGAACATACATTGTTCGGATGGATAATAATCCATCACCAATTTCAGGGCTTTTTCATACAAAATGTATATGTAATAACATTATAAATTTTGTTTGAAAAAACAATGAAACTTCTTTGGCAATTGTAGAAACAAAGTCGATTTTCCATAATGAGTGACAATCCTATCCAGTCATGGCCTTCATCAAATTTTAGTACAAAGTGGACCTTGTATATGGACAGATGCTTACAGTAATTTAATTAAAATGATTACATTACCAACTTGACAGTTTATTACTACAACAAGGTAAATAAAGTAATAATATCGTTGTCATATAAAATTACCGTGACTATCGACTCGATACAACTTTCCACATAATTTAGTCGTTCCTAGTATCGCTCATTGCAATTTCTATTTCAACTGAAAGCTATTTTAATTTTGGTACCGCTAATATCAAAGTACTGGAAGTAATGTATTTAATTAGGCCCGGATATATGGATGGGTAACATCCCAGTCCAGTCATATAATTTGTATTTTAGTTCAGAAGTTTTTAATACAAATACTTGGAAATTATGCCTGTCTGTGTAGTATATTAAATGGGAAACGCATAATCCCAAATTTTTAGAAATATCGTCTTTATGTCGGGGCAGTAAGAGTGATTTTTGTAGCTTAAATGTAGACTGTAATTTGACTGGAGAATTTTGCTTTGTGATCTTTTACATTGTATTTAATGTTTGACGTTTGAAGTTGGTGTACAATAAAGTTTAAAGTTTATTGTGGTGTGTTGTTTGGACTTACGATTTGTTGGAATTATACATTTATCGTCAACGTGGTGATGCATCCAGTTTCCTCTTTGACGTGCATCACAAACTTCGTCTGTATCATGGTATAATAATACCAGGTATGGCACTCCGAGACACAGTGGTCACGTGGGTGACACAAGCCTACGTCATCATCGCTATCTGCTGGTTCTCAAACTTTACAGTTTGGGGAAATTTAACCTAATAAAACATTGACCTAATTATTACATTACTGCTAACTTTTGCACGTGGCTTCCATCCCTTACCTCAGCGTAGTAGATTTTCAGTGACAAAAAGCATTATTTATCATCCTAGGATAAAAGATAACAAAGAAACTTTTCGACGTTCACAAATAAAAATGTTTGAGTGCCGCTGGTTCCACAGTCGCTGAGCGAGACAGGCATACGCATAAAACAAGGATAGCGCTATACGACAAAATGGCGGCATGACAATGACACAGCCCGTTCCTGTGTTACCAGTAGTGTGTGGTTATAACTCCCTAAGCGCATTTATTACATAAGCGAATACGATAAAACGCTGTGATTTTATTAAACAATTCTGTTGGTATACGTATTGAATTGTTTCGTTTGCTATGCTAAATACAATTTAAATGTTTTATTTATTCTTTTAAACAAAATAATGGGTGAAAATGTTTCCTTATTTTCGTATCTTGTTGCAATTAATTGGCAACTGGAAAGTGACGTCAACATGTGTCACTTCGGGAGTGCCAGACCTTGTTTTTTTAGACTATGGTCTGTATAATAATAATAAGTCAAGGTTTATTATATTTCACTTCTAAAAAAATTCAAATACACAATCATGTAGATTTTGTCTAGACAATTTAGTTACCTATAGATATTTGATTATGATACTTTCAACTTCATACTATTTTTCCAAGCAAGTTTCATGAATCCTACAAAATATAATATCAGGAAAAATAAGATGAAACGAAAAAAATAATGAATTTATAAAATATACGGATAGTCGGGGTTTCTACGTACATCATAAAGAATATTTAATATTTTTCCCAGATTTGAGCTTCAGACTGTATTTTAGAATGAATGTTTTTTATTAATCTTAAGGCTTTACACGTGTAAGCTCCAAAAATATTACAACAATGTGTCACGGCCCCTTTTATTTGAAAGTACAAAAACCTGTGTCAAAGTAGATGAAAAACCTTTCAAAGGGCTGATGTTCAAAAAGGAACTCTTTCTAAAGAATCCATATGGATATCAATGTTACAATACGATTTATTTGAACCTCATAAATCCTGTAAAAGTACCATTTCAACGGCCAAAGGATTCCTGATATTTGCCATTTCAGAATGTTCAAAATATTTTAAATTTTGTAAAAGAATGGGGTCGGGATAACTCTGAAAATGGAGCACGTGTAACAAAACATTGTTCGTTCGATTTTAGCACAGTTAAACCGGTTCAATATTTTTTGTTTCAAGTGTACTTAAAACAAGATTTTGT
Organism: Agrotis segetum; assembly: GCA_036375495.1. Lineage (NCBI taxonomy): Eukaryota > Metazoa > Arthropoda > Insecta > Lepidoptera > Noctuidae > Agrotis > Agrotis segetum. The sequence continues at coordinate 90,831 of JAQSVV010000651.1, forward strand.
CTTTTATTTTTCTCTCAGTCGATTTTTAATTCTGTTTGCCATTGCATTATTACCAATCATTTTGAGAAGATCGATATTATTTCCAATAACATTTTATGTACACGTTGATCATAATTTGTTGTTTTTGTCAATAACAGGAGTTCTGGCTCGTTTGAACACTAATTGGACTAATTAGTAAATGATTATAATTATTTTGAAAGCAACAGTAACGTGTGTGGAAAATAAATGACATGGAACTTAAAAGCTTTTAGTATAATAAAACATTAAAACACTATATCCAATTTCACAAAAGAGCAACTGATTTTCGGAATGAAATAAGGATTGGGAAATGAATCGAAACCAACGAGCGTTCCTCTAAATCCTTGAAGCTCGAAATAACTTATCGATAAAAGAATTCAAGAAAAGAATGAGAGTAACCGTATCCAAATCCGAACCCAAGAAATATGAGGGAACGAAAATTCGAACGAAATTTTATTTGAAGTCTCGTTGCAATTGGGACTTTCAGACAAATCATTCGGTTAGTCACCCGAAACGGTCGCACTTCGGAATAAACGGACCATAAAGTATCCAAATATTATCTAAGTTATCGGGAAATATAAGGAGCGATAGTGAATATAATTTGGTGTAGTAAAAACTTGTTCGAATAAAGTGCAAAGTTTTGCAAGATCTACGATTGAATCAGACATTTGGAGAACTTTGTCCGGAGACTTTTCTTATTCTTTGTAACTTGATTTAATTTCAATTAAAAGCAAATGAAAGACTTCCATTGAAATGTTTTTAGAAGGCTTCATTATTCAGTTCTTTTGATAAAAAAGTTTTTTTAAAGTACCTAAGTAAAGAATAATATACGGAAATGGAAGAATTTGAAAAAGTCATGTCAAAATATACACATTAACAACACCATAAAAGTAAATCACAAACAAAAGAGCGACAAGACAAAGTCTTTCATAAACATAGTTTATAACTGCCTCAAAAACTCCATAAGCTAGCTACAAACCCCATACTTAGTCGACAGTGAACTCCAATTTATTACAAAGCCAAAAATGTCTTCTGAGACTGCCCGCGGCCATCTTTCTATTCCTTATTATTTTAAGAGATTTCCGCAACGACGAAGCGGACCGGGTCATATATGGCACTTTCCGCTGACACCGACCGTTGTGACGCAACTTATGCGGGACGTCCCGATGTTCCAGTTATGGCCGTATTTCGAAACATCGAGTTATGGATACTCGCTTGAGGGTCATTTTGAAAAAGCTATGGCGTTTGCAAGATCAAGGAAGACCCCTGGGCTTAATAGAGACATAAGGAAGTTTGGTACACAAAGATATCTTTTGTTAAAAAAGTTAAGATGATGGCAGTTTTGTCTTATCGTTACACTCGTTTTTTTTAGTTATGGAAGGGGAAAAGATTTTATTTATGCACAAGGATATTCAGTGTACAGGGCTTGAAGAAGCAAGGCACGATTAGGATTCCTAGGTTACACGAATTAAGGTTTAAAAGGCTCATTCTCGTCTTTTTCTCTCAAGATATTTAAACTAGGTACAGTTATTGTTTAGTGACTTCGTCTTTATCTTGTGAATGTAGACGCCTCATGCTAACGTGCAAACCATGGATTCCCTGTACTTATTAATAAAAAAATAAGACCAGACAAGTTTTTCCGTTGAATTAAAATCGTAAAACTTACGGCACGATAGAACTTAATTATTTCAAGTCCAATAATTTCATCTGAATGTAATAACTTCATAGACGACTTGAACACTTAAATTATTGTTGCAACGACTAATTGCACAATAAACACAGACGAAATGTTTATTGCACGATTGGTTTACGACTGTCGTTGTTACAGCCTTCATAATTTAACTGAGATTCAGAACATAATTGTTTCCTTTATTATGTTCAGTTAATGTTAAATTGTGATAAAGTTTGGGTGAAATTACTGGGTCTGCCTTTTAGATTAGACTGGAGTGTTTTATTAACTGACTCTAAAAAGGAGAGAGTTCTGCATTCCGTTTGTGACGATGACGTTGAGCTCCTTGAATTATGAGTGGAGCTACTCGATAACTGGCAAATGGTTGCACTGGTCCAATCAAATCTATGTAGTTCCTCGAGTCCTCGTTTGACAACCAATTTAATGTCTGAACTTCAAAAGAGACAGTGACCTCTGAGTTTGTTTCGGTTGTTTCATCTCAGAGTAGTCAGGTACGAAACACCGGCTTCATCTTGTTTGATATTAACCTACTTGCAAAAATAAATATCATTTCCTTTGACATGACAACTCTATTACATATCTATAAAACCATTAGGATTAATAATGTTTAATCGCAACAATTTTTCTGAAGATTATTTTCATTTAAACTTGCCCACGCCGCCGCCGTAATAATTAGTTTAGAGTATAGTTATTACCAATGCACATAATATTTGAGGATGAGTGTTCTGTTGAAATAAGCAATATAATAGCCTTATAATAGAAATGATCCTATTGTCAGCCGCCACAAACATTGAACAGGAAAATCATTAAACGTTGTCTCCTAAAATGACAATCCTCTTTGTTAAATTGCTGCATCTATCATAGTAAGCTCTTTATTTAATAATATTAGGACAGATCTTTCCCTAATATAATTAATCGCTCATATTACATGTGGACGAAATTACAATTTATTATGTTGTTAATAGAATGGGTATATATATTTATTATGTTGTTAATTTAATAATATGTATTTTTTCTTCTTTACAGGTTGAACAGATAACAAGACCGCGATAATCAATAAAAGGTATGTTTAGATTTATAGTTATAATTTTTCACTGACATCTAATAAAACTTCAAACGGGATATTTACTATTTTATTATCCCATAACGACCCAGTATGCTTTTGTAACGTAACTGACCCAGTAGTGTCCTTCAGGCATATAACACAAATAAACGAATTAGGAAAAAATACAATGAGCCAACTAAACTATTATAGGTATTTATTTATAAAGCATGGAAGGCTTACAGCTAAAAAAAGCAGAATAAAAACAACGTGTAAGACAGACAGCCAATTAAAAGTCTTCACTTCTATATGTTTTGGTATATTATAATAATAATTATATACCTTGAAATGATAACTTTTTACACTTTCAATTATTACCCTGCATAGTACGTATAAAGTTTAATTAAAATCCGAATAGTATATCAAAAAATGAGAACTTGAAAGTTTATTTGAAATGTAGTGTGGCGTACAAGCTCTAGAATATCACACCATTCTGGTATACGTTATAATAAATATCCCTGTAGACAAACCCCTTATAATTAAGAACATTTTTCAAAGAAACCATTCTAACTATTAAACTTAGCCTATCTTCACAAATCCATGCAGGCTAAATTCTGCATAAACTTTTCTCATTCCTTTCATCTTTCAGCACATTTCTAAAGCCATGATCTTCCATTAACTATTCTTCAACGATCCTTGAACAATGTTCTAAAGCTTTAATGGCTCGAAAAATAAGTTCACGTGTAATTGCTTCAGCAATTTTGGCCCTGAAACAAATTTTGGTCTTCATGCCCCAAGTAAAAAGCATTGGCTATCTGAAATTGTATCTCAGATGATTTATTTTTGGCTATTTTCTGTGTTTGGTGCGTTTACGATTTTTGCGGTTTAGTTGGTTTTTATTCGCTGTGCATGCGAATTTTAGAAGCTCTGACATTGGAATGGAATGAGAAATATTTTTTACGACAGTTAATTTTTAGGTTCGATTGTTTTATTAAATTTTGAAGACAAATATAAACCTCTATTGACTTGATCATTTAAAAAATTAATACGAGGTTAAAAAAAAATAAAAAACGTCCATTCATCTATATAAATCTTATCTTATTCTACTAAATGTGGTCGCGGGACTAAAGAATTACCGGGACACCGGAACGTAAAGGGCTATTAAAGGACACCGTGGATTTTAGTCAGTACAAGTCTGACAGTCCCTCCGCCCTGCCTTGGGTGGGAGGACTCATTTATTGATTTTACCACGCTAAAAAAATCATCTAAATGTAGTACAAAATTAAACTAACTGTAACGAAGTTTATGAGGATGGATGGATGGATGAAAGGATGCATTTTTGTTATTCTTTTACACAAAGTCTTCTAAGCGGATTCGGAGGTTTAGTATAAGTTTAAATAACTTGGATTAACATGTAGGATCCCATTATGACATTACCACGGCATAATTACTGAACGACACACGGGCAATGCCGAGGGCACAAGCTAGTTCTAGAATACACTCTATTCTAAACAAGAAAAAGCGACGAACACTGTATCGTATGTACCTACGTTGCCTTGTGTGTGACCTTCTAAAATCAAGTGAAACTTGTGCAATGACCTGAAAACGACCATAGTACGTCTCACCTGCTACCTATTGCCTTCGACTTAGGTACATACCGACCGATATCGTTTGAACGATCCTAAATCTTATAGCTAGAAATAGTTTTGATACATAGAATAATATTCGGGTAAGTAATATATGATATAACTACAAAATCTCTAAAACTTACAAGAGATAACAACTGAACATATAATTTTATTTGATTTATCGATCTTATAATATAATAAACGATTGACATAATTTTATAATGACTAATTTCTATAAGCATAACAATCAATGAATATAAAATCGTTTTGTATACCGCTCAAAAGACATAAAACTTATATGGTCTAATTTTTTTTTCTTCCTGGCAAGTAATCTAACACTGATGTACCTAGTAATAGTACCACCTGCCGTGAATCTTCGACGGAGCCCCGCTTCGCGGGGCTCCTATTTCTGCGTACAGGGTTTAAAGTAACCTAACACGAAGGGGATGGCGGGGTCTTTCAGACCCCGCCATCCCCTTCGAACCTAACCTGTCCGTGTCGGGGTGCCCAAAGTCCCGAGCTCGCTTCGCTCGCTCTTGCATCCTAGGTCAAATAACTGAAAAAATATACGTTTCAAACGTTATATGTAATCATTTTCGCGTTATTAAACGTTATATCAAATAAAATTATATGAAATGAGTTTTAGAGTAACATAAACATTATGTGTGAAGAAATTATATCAACCGTTGCCGGTATATCTCACGTTGATTATATCATGTGAACGTTATTGAAATGAAAATATATCAAATAACTTTATATGAAATGAGACGCACCCATAATATTCCACTTTATACTCTTCGGAATACTTATATTAGTATGCATAATTTTTAAAATAATATTATGAAGAAACTGCTAACACAGCGATTCTCAAAGTGTGCTCTGCTGAGTCCCGGAGTCCCGGGACACACTTTGAGAATCGCAAAGCGTTTATGGGGATTCACGAGAACACTATATTAGACTCTAACACTCATAGATCAAATTAATCTCTCGTGTCAACCGATTGATGAAGAAATTGGTTAAAATTAAGAAACAGTTTCATACACCCCATTAGATTTTTAGGGTTCCGAAGTCAAAAAGGAACCCTTATAGTTTCGCTATGTCCGTCCGTCCGTCCGTCCGTCCGTCCGTCTGTCCGCAGTTTAGCTCAGAGACGCACAGTACCAGAGAGCTGTAATTTGGTGTAAATATACGGATTTGTTGTGCCGAAAAAGTGGTAAAATAAAATCTCGAAAAATATTTTTTTTTAGGGTACCTCCTGTACACCTAAAGTGGGAATGTTTTTTTTGTTTCTCGCGTACCCCTTAGTGTGGGGTATCATTAAATAGGTCTTTAAAAAATAATGTGAGTTTCCATTAACAGTTTTTTGATAAAAAAAATCGTTTTTGAAATATTAAGCTTTAAAGTGCTAAATTTTGCTCGATTCGAGTGTCCCCCCCCTCTACCAGCTAAACGGTTATGTTTGAGGGTGTGAAAAAATTCACAATAGTAGTACATATAACGAAGTTTAAAAGAAAATTATCACGACTAAGTAGGCTTTACAACTTTACGAGTAATAGTCAACCAACTTATAAAATGTACTTGATATCATATTTTCTTAAACAAAATGTATCGGAGACAACTGCAAATGTAAGTTTGTCAACTTTATTTTTACAGCTTTTATAGGTATGTTTTTTGGGGATAGGTAGGTTTTTATCGTCAACTATTTTTAATTAAATTCAAAAAAAAAGAGGAGGTTCTAAATTAGTTGTAATCTTTTTTCTTATGTATTTTCCCCGATTTCTCAAAGACTCCAGGACCAATTTTGAAAATTCTTCTTTTTAAAATTAAATTCAGCGAATCAGTTTAGTTAGTTCTCATAAGTATTTTGATGGGCAACTACGGAACCCTACACTACACTGTGCGTGGCCCGACACGCACTTGGCCGGTTTTTCTTCTTTTAATACTGTACATTTACTTCATAATCTGCCTATTATTTTATAAGGTGTTTTTTAAATGAGCAATATTTTAAACTATAACGATACTAATCGTATTACGGAACTCAAAAACATTATTAATGCAAGTATCTTCCCTTCGTGTTATTTGATGATTGTTTACTTTTAGTTCCGCGCGCGGTGTGCTGCGCTTTAAAATTTTGATACTTTAGGACTTTCAGGTTTTATAATTTTTTTAATAACATTGTTTCGTGCTTATTTGCTAATAAGCCTGTGGAATGTAACATACTACATTTTTAAAGGTGTCCATAATTTCGCTTTTCAAAAGGGTTCCGTTACCAAAAACGTTTGAGACCCCTGTGCCAACAGAACAAACTGAACAAGACATGCCACCATCGTTTCGGACAAGTTTTGCATTCATCACAAGGTAATTCGTTTTATTGCCCGTGCAATCGTACTGCTCATATTAAATTCAATGCACATTGCTTCTTTGAAATCAGTAGGTAGTCGTATTTCTTGCAATGGATTTACTTTCTGTTTTTTTTTTTTTTTCATTTGTACAACAAATGTTTCCATGCATTTTTAATCATATAATAATATGATTCAATTTTGAAGGGAAGTGGAATTTCTTTTTCATATCCAAAGTTTTGATTCTTTAACATACGTGTGTTTTTATTTTAATCATGACTGTAGTATCTTTCTCCCCACCAACTTTTAAATTATTAAAATAAATCTAACGTCAAAATTAGCCGCTTTACCACAAAAAATAAACACCCGTTGAACGCTTGTCTAAACAAAGTGTAACTGTAAAAAAACCGGCCAAGTGCGTGTCGGACCACGCAGTGTAGGGTTCCGTAGTTGCCCATCATATTTTGATGGGCAACTACGGAACCCCACACTTTGTTTCCTTATGCGAACTAACTAAACTGATTTGCTGAATTTAATTTTAAAAATAAGAATTTTCAAAAGAAAAAAGATTACGACGAATTTAAAACCTCCTCCTTTTTTTGAAGTTAGTTAAAAATAGTTGACGATAAAAACCTACCTATCCTCAAAAAAAATACCGTAAAAACATACCTATTAAAGCTGTAAAAATAAAGTTGACAAACTTACATTTGCAGTTGAAGAGCATGTTCTCCGATACATTTTGTTTAAGAAAACATATTATCCAAGTACATTTTATAAGTTGGTCGACTATTACTCGTAAAGTTGTAAAGCCTACTTAGTCATGATAATTTTCTTTTAAATTTCGTTATATATACTACTACTGTGAATTTTTTCACACCCCCAAACATAACCGTTTAGCTGGTAGAGGGGGGGGACACTCGAATCGAGCAAAATTTAGCACTTAAAGCTTAATATTTCACAAACGAATTTTTAGGGTTCCGTAGTCATCGAGGAACCCTTATAGTTTCGCCATGTCCGTCCGTCCGTCCGTCCGTCTGTCCGCAGTTTAGCTCAGAGACGCACAGTACTAGAGAGCTGTAATTTGGTGTAAATATACGGATTTGTTGTGCCGAAAAAGTGGTAAAATAAAATCTCGTAAAATATTTTTTTTTAGGGTACCTCCAGTACTTACACGTAAAGTGAGGATTTTTTTTTTTCTCGCGTACCCCTTTGTGTGGGGTATCATTAAAAAGGCCTTTAAAAAATAATGATAGTTTCCATTAACAGTTTTTTGATAAAAAAATTCGTTTGTGAAATATTAAGCTTTAAAGTGCTAAATTTTGCTCGATTCGAGTGTCCCCCCCCTCTACCAGCTAAACGGTTATGTTTGGGGGTGTGAAAAAATTCACAATAGTAGTACATATAACGAAGTTTAAAAGAAAATTATCATGACTAAGTAGGCTTTACAACTTTACGAGTAATAGTCGACCAACTTATAAAATGTACTTGATAACATATTTTCTTAAACAAAATGTATCGGAGACAACTGCAAATGTAAGTTTGTCAACATTATTTTTACAGATTCTATAGGTATGTTTTTTGGGGATAGGTAGGTTTTCATCGTCAACTATTTTTAACTAAATTCAAAAAAAGGAGGAGGTTCTAAATTCGTTGTAATCTTTTTTCTTATGTATTTTCCCCGATTTCTCAAAAACTCCTGGACCGATTTTGAAAATTTTTCTTTTTAAAATTAAATTCAGCGAATCAGTTTAGTTAGTTCGCATAAGTATTTTGATGGGCAACTACGGAACCCTACACTGTGCGTGGCCTGACACGCACTTGGCCGGTTTTTTATCAAAAAACTGTTAATGGAAACTATCATTATTTTTTAAAGGCCTATTTAATGATGTCCCACACTAAGGGGTACGCGAGAAAAAAAAAACCTCACTTTACGTGTAAGTACAGGAGGTACCCTAAAAAAAAATATTTTACGAGATTTTATTTTACCACTTTTTCGGCACAACAAATCCGTATATTTACACCAAATTACAGCAGTCTCTGAGCTAACGTGCGGACAGACGGACTGACATGGCGAAACAATAAGGGTTCTTTGTTGACTACGGAACCCTAAAAATGAAGTAAAGAGGGTTAAATTAGCAACACGACGTTTTTAAAAGCTTTTATTAGTAACGTACGGGTAGTTGCACCGTAGTGGCATGGTTGGTACTGTAGCTGAACGATGTACAACTGCGCAGCGTATCGTAGTTTGATCCCCGAATGGAACAAATAGTTCCATTCGGGGATATATTTAATTATTTTATATGACGTGCAAGCATTTGTTCCGGGGTTAAGAGTTTGTTTATGAGAGTTTCTGTTTGTAAACGCACCCACTCAAGAGAAATTGTAGGAACGTTAAAAAGAAAGAATTAAAATGAAAATAAAAAGTAGTTTTCATAGGAAATGTGTAAGAATGCAAATAAACAATAATAATGATTCCAATAAATACTTGGAAAACTGCAACAGAATAATTCACTCAATATTTTGCATCAAGTTATACTGAATTCCATTAATCAGAAAATCTCTCGAAGGTTTGGAAAATCGCCTACAAAGGATTAACGAGTTTTAATTAAAATTCAATCTCCTGCCATGGCGATAATTATAAAAATCAGCCAAGTGCGATTCGGAATCGACACGAAGAGTTCCGTGCCGTACTTATACACGAAAAACACACTAAAATAATAATTATGTTTCTTATAAGGGGAACCTTTAGTACCTAATATTTTATTTTTAGTCCCTTCTAGGTTTTCTATTGTGGTAAAATCATCAAATGAGTCTGGCTATACTATGGACTACTACTTAATGACGAAAATAAAGGCTGACGAAACAGGGTGGTTTTGGTAAGTACGGTTCTGCAGTTCTTTCAAAGGACTAATTTACCGGACGTAATTTCACGAAAAATAAATAAAGACACAAAACTTTTTTTTTTTTTAAATTATATTTATTGCCTATTAGCAACTTTTATGAAGGAATGGGAAGCGCGTTTAAGAAAAATAAACTTTTACACTAAACATTCGCTGACACGATAAAGAATTATACAACTGTTTTGAAGCGATGTGATTACAAATTCATTCGGCATTTTATTAATATAGATTAATATTGTGTAGCAGTCTAATGTATTAATTCTCTATTTAATACTTTGTGAAAATGTCAAGTGTCCATCTACAATTAAAATACAAGTCTGTGACAGACGGCCAGACGAGTGGAACTTCCCCTTTAATTACGGAACCCTAAAAATGATTTCGCGACAATCCTAGTATTATGACGTAATGTATTGTGTATCAGCAGTTTTATAGTTGGGTAATGTTTCAGTAACATGAATAATAACCCGGAGGGAAATTGCTGTTGCATTTATAAAGAACCCTGGTTTTATTTTATGTTCTGGCCATTTGTTTTACATTCCCGTTGACAGGAGAATGGAAGGAGTGAAGTTTATCAGGTTTTATTTTTGATTTGTTATTGTTTCATTTGTAGGTTTTTATTCCCTGTTTCTAGTTACTGTTACAGTAGTAACGGCTTTGTTAATCCATTTTGATTTTGCATTCATAGTGTTGCGATCTGACTTTGCATTTTAAATATTGGGTACAATTATTCGTGTCGTTACAAGTTATAGTGTGCACATGCACAACAGAACGCCTTATCAGATAGCTATTTAAACCATTTTATAACGATAAAATAAAATGTGTTTAATGTCATTAATTTGCATGATAACGAAATGAATTCTACAGGAACAAAGAACTCAGCTGCAATATTCAAACCTGGATATGCCAGATATAAATGAATGCTTCATCAAAATCGGCACAGTTTGAGATAAATAAATGGGACACGACCCGCCTAACGTGAGAGGTTGCGACTAACAAGACAAAACAAACTCCTCGTACGAACTTTGACAAAATACTCTTCAAATTTATGCCTAACAAGAAAATCCTGATACTCTGGCACCCTCTACGCGACAATTTCTTCAAGTACTTGTAACAAGCCCAAACTCCGCTCGTAATTAACATGTTCAAACAAGTGTGAACGTCCTCGTTTCTCAAATTTGGAGAACGCTAAAAAAATAAACAGTGCAAGTTATTTGAAAAGGAAACAGCCTCATAAATACTGGTATAGTGCTTATACTTGTAATTCTGCGTATATTTACTTTGCGAAGGGGAACCCGTGAAATCAATTTCGTAAGGACATTTTATTTTCCACATTATGCTGTAAGACAACCCTATGTTTTGTTGTCAACGAAAATCTTTTTTTATACATTTTAGGGAGACGAGCAACTTGATTTTATTCCATACTCAAAATACTGCGGGATTTTTCGAGTAACATTTCCTTGGCTGTGTGCTCAATTTTCCCAACGAACGGGAGAAATAAAAGTCCTCGCTTGCCAATATAAGAATCAATTTTACTTCGTGAATATTTTGTTACAGTATTTGGAAAATAAGGATAGGTTTTTTGCAGACTCTCTCCCACAGTCTGAAATTTAGTTATTATAATTTGAATCCTCTTCATATATTTTCTGTGTCAAATTTTGAAACAATAATCTCCTAAATATAACATTCTAGCCATTGGGACTTGAAACTCAGGTCTCGGGATTTCGAAATTAACATTAGTACCTAGGGGGTTTAAGACTTTGGGAACTAAATAACAAAGTTAGCTATCCCAAAACAAGTTGTACGTCTGGTAATGGTCTGGAACTGAAACTTTTAATGGATTTATCTGAAATAACCAACCGTGTGGGTCAATATAACAATATATTTAATTAACTGAAGACAAGGTATTAACTACTAATAAGCATAAAATTGATGTAAAGAAGTGCTTCTCATTCCACTCAAATTTAACATAACTTTATTTTAAGCATATTTATGGCAATTTTAATTATACCGGCTCAGAATTCTAATATTCAATACATCCATTCTAGATGTATTTATGATATGAATACGAATATTGGAGTCTTAATGATTGGTGACTATCATAATCATGATTTTCCGAGAACAAAACTGGGGCAGGTGTATTCAATTCACTCACCATTAAAAATGAATTTACATGACTAAAATCCATTCACAATTCTAATAATAAGACCGATTCTGCAGCCAAGCTTGACCAGTTTGAAAGCTGGGAAATAAATTGCAGGACTCAAGCCAAAGCCTTGGTAGAATGTTTAAGCAAATTCTGCAAGCGAACGCCTAAGTCGCATTGGTAGTAATTTATAACAATTCCCGGCAAGACCTCAGCCTGTCAGTCGTTAATGTTGATGAATTGAACAGTGTTGTGCGACTGGATCCAAGAATTAACTTCGATGCAGAAATACAAGCACAGATTTCTCTTAATTTCCATGTAAATGATTTAAAACAAGGTGGCGGATAAAAGGCTTTTAGTAAAAAAAAAAAACATTGAGCACATAATCAAAATAAATTGAATATCCATAATAATGGCCATGAGAAAGTTATACCATTTCTAAAGCAAATAAAAATAAACAGTCAATTAAAAAGTTTACAACTAAAATTCTGAGTTGATTAAAAGCAAAGTTTAAACTGAATGTGTGTAGAAAATTCCTATGTTTGGCCCCAATTGGTGTAGGACGCCCACGGCGACGGACGTCGCGCGACGATCTCCGGCCACCGTAGGCGCGGGCATGCGGGCAGCGAGTAAAGGGCAACTCGCTGCCCGACCAAGGACCATGCCCGGGTCGACGGCGCGTTGTGTCCCACGCGCGCCTCAAAGAGCGTCAGCATAATGACGGGGCCCCCCTCTCAGAGGGCCAAAGCCTGCCGGGGTCGCGGGATTATTCCCTAACCGTAACCCCGGAACGTAACAGGCTATGAAGGACACCGTGGATTTTAGTCAGTAGAAGTCTGACAGTCCCTCCCGCCCTGCCCGGGGTTGGAGGACTCATTTGATGATTTTACCACGCTAAAAAAAAAAAAAAAAAAAAATGTTTGGCCCCAATTATGATTTCAACATTGAATTGTGGTGCAGAAGAGTAAAACACACAGCAAAGGCTTATTTGGAAGTGAAATTTTGATTGAGTTTATATTTTTTTGGCAAATACCAGAATTTCAACTACCCATTATTACTTTGAATTCACCTATAGCGTATCTTTTTGTAGTGGCATTTTTTCATTGTGTCAATGGGTTATTCTATCGAGCTAATTGTTGTTACCATTATAAGTACCAAGCAAAACTGCGTAAACAATAACAGTAATCTTATCTACAAATTCAGATGCTGAAATAATGTCTTTCCTTATCTCACATCCTTCGGATATAACGGTGCGACAGTTATGACAACCTTCCTCAATAATTACATCGACAAACCGATTAGCGGGCATTAACGCTTCCTTAGTTCCTTTTGCGTCTTCGAATCTTATAATATTGTATCCTTCCTTAGTAAGCGCTTCTTTCTCTTCCTTCTGATTTTGTAGTCGCTTTAATTCTTTAAGAACTACTTGAGAAAGGATTTCTTGAGTCAAGTAGAGTAGTTAGCGGGATTTATTTGCGTTAATAGCGTTCAAGTTTGCAAGTTTCTTTTTATTTGTCTAACAATACGGTTTAATTGTTCCATAAGGATAACTATCTCCGGATTTTTTTTGTTTTCAGTTGTTATGACCAGTTTTGACCTATTTTATTTAACTTTTGTCTGTATGCCAATGAATTGTTTTATTTTTATTTTCATACTTACGTTGCCTACTTTTCCATTTAATTTGTTTGTGTTGACTACAGTGAGTTTCACGTTTCAGGACACTCAAAATCATTATAAGTTTAGCTACTATTTTACCCTTTTTCCTCCCAATTCGTCTAATAAATCAGGTTACATACTGTGATACTTTGATTTTGTCATAGACTACAAAATATTACGATAGAACTTTTAAAAACGTTACCAATGCATAAACAGAAACAGACAAGCAATATTGAATCGAGCAATTTCGAGACCTGTTTGTCAGCAAATTATCGAATACTATCTTCTAGCTGTAGAACACATCTGGCTATTCCATATTATGTATAACTACCTTTTCCTACACTCCTGGTAGTTGTGTACTTCCTTGTCTCGGAAAATCCAATAGACATGAGGGAGGTTTCCTATAACCACATTATGAGGTAAACTATTTACGACGATCTGATTTGTCAAAATCGAGGGCATATTTTGTGATATTTTTGGCTTCGCAGAAATACATTTCTCTGCTGTGTCTGAAAATACAGAGATGTGATGTATTTGGATAACGTTTCCTGTTAGGAAATATAATTATAATAATATTTATGTTCTGTTGAATACTTATGTTCTGTGAGTAGATTTGCTTGCGCGGTACCTGAGCACGCCCAGAATAAGCCTATACACTTTAACTTTTTTAAAGGTTCTAACACAGCCGCGGGTAGTGAGATTTTACGAATATTTGGGTAGTAAGGTGTCCGTACATCGTTCAACCCTTTTTTCGTGGTAAAATCATAAAATGAGTCCTGCCACCCAGGACAGAGGTGGAAGGATATTTAAACTCTTACTGACTTAAATCTACGGTGTCCTTCAATAGCCGTTTACGTTCTAGGTTCACGGTAATTTGATAAGTCCCGCGACCATCGTATAAACATAACAGTAATACACCCGATTAATATCTGAATACACGACGACGCAAGTTTGTTGCTCAACGTTGTTGCATCCCTCGGATCTAATTGAATCTCTGTGCAGCCTCCAGATCATGTTATGTAGAATTGAATTACAAACGGATGTACTGTATTGTCCTTCGATAGATAACTCGTTTATACATTGACTAATGGAGCCTTCTGAGAGTTTTCAAATGTTTTGTGGGGAGCCAATATTGAGCCGGGAAGAGCCTAGTAGTTTTGGAAATTCAAGAGCTAATTGTGTTTTTTTAAAGATTTCGAAAAATTCTTTTTTTCTTTATCCTTTAATTTCATCGAATTAAACTCTAAGAGCGTTGCCGCGCTCTAAGCTTTAACAAGGCAACTCGTAATAAATGGAAGTTTATCTAAAAAGAATAATTTATTCTAAGAAATACTACTTCTTTGCCCAGAGACGGACGTTTTTGTCCATCCGAGCTAACGCCTCATTTTTTCAACAGAAATTTTCTTCTTTTTTTTGTGCATCTTACGACTGAAGTTGCAGGGTTACTTAATGCTATTTACAGGACTAAGTAACAGTATAACATTTTGTAACTGATACTAAATAATGATTGCATCTCTAACCAACATTGTTTATCAAATGAATCATCACCGGTTAATAAAGATAGAATTACAATTCTTTACTATATAGGGTGACTGGTAATTAGTGAACGATATTTAAACACGTGATTGTGCTCATGATAACAAACAATTTTTATTATGGGAGCAAAGCCGAAATCGTGAAAAAAATATCAGCTGTTCAGTACATTAAGCAAACATAAATGTTCTGAACAGCTGATTTTTTTTCACGTTTTCAAGTTTGTTCCCATAGTAAAAGTTGTTGGTTACCATGAGCACACGTGTTTAAATATCGTACACTAATTACCAGTCACCCTATATAGTAACATAGTACAACAAAATCTTTAGCAACTACTATAAGTTACAGAACTAAACAACTAACAGAATCAAAACGCTACATCTACCAACAGAGAGAACAAACTAAATAAACTAAAACACAGTATCTACTAAACAATAGATAAGTAAGTCTACCGTAGGATAGGATCTAGCTACAATTTATTGGGACCCCAACAGACCTCCCTATTAGACCCAATAAAGAGAACCGGGGTGTCTACTCTCCAATCGCTTCGATCCGAGAACATTTCATTGGTGGCTTAAAATATTTAGGACAGTTTCCCCTGACCCTTTCGTCTTATACATAATGGAACGTTAAATCTGTGTGTTTATTCGCTTTTATCTTAAGAACTAGGCGCTGGACCCGATTGTGTGTGAAAAGATTTTGTTTGCTCTGCATTTTTGCAAACTCGCCATGATCCGTTGCCAATTCAATCTGATATCGGGATCCGTGGCGTCAAACCCAAAATTATTGGTATCTGATATTGGGTTTATGAGGATTGTATTTAAAATAATTATAGATTTAGGCTGACCGCAGACTTGAGTCAAAACAGTTTTAAGACAGAGGACTATTGCTTTACAAAAACCATGAAGATGCGCACACTTAAAACAAAACGTCTCGTAGACAATATTGTCTAATAGACACAAGAACTACACAGCGACAAGTCTGACACTGAACAGTTTTGTTTCAGGTGAGCGGCGTGTCGTAGACAAAACAGTTTTGTTTATGTTTTAAGACAGACTTGTCTATGTGAGACAAGACTGTCTTAAAACAGTTGTGACTCAAGTCTGCGCTCAGCCTTACAGTTCAATTTTGCCATGCCAATACTTACGATACGCACGAGTACGTCCTCCAATAATAATTATTTAAGTCAAAAATACTTTACATAAAATATTTTTGATTGAAAACTATTTATTTATTACTGTGAGGATGTTATTGGGTTTTTCGCTTAAAATTGGACAGAAACATTAAAATGTACTTGTATTTTCAATTCGATAATCAGCGTATTTTATATGATGTTTGCCTTTTACATGCTATCGGCTCTGTTTATTATAGAAAACTAGCACTCTGCCCGCGATTTCGACTGAGCGTGTTTCTAACTTCGAATTTATTGAATTTAAATGCCCGGTGACCCTCCTTATTTTATACTTTTGGAAAATCTAAAAATGTATCCAACTAATATTGTAGCTTTTAAAAAATCTTTCAAATTGAAGAAGTTCTCAAACTTCGAAAATCTGTACCATTGTGACTTCATTTGATTGTAGGTTAGGCCTCCCTCATAAATTTTCGATATTGCCGGTCAGAAGAGGCTTGCATCCAGCGCGATCCCGTGGTATTAATACTGTAATTGTTATTTCTATCTGGAACCGAATAAAAATACTTATTTCTACTCCATTGTATTCTATCTGGTTACGTGAAAAGAGAAAACAGTACAAAAATGTTACTGGTTAAACAATTAAAGTGAAATTCAAAATCAAAAGTCATTTATTATTTAGTTTTAACTATAAGGCTGATTTATCAGCACGTTTTGAAGGTCAATTTTTACATAAGACTGTCTCCCAAGAGACTTTAATACTTTCTAGTGTGAGAAAACTCTTTGATTGGTTAACAGGTTACATTTTTGTATTTTTTCATTTAAAAAGATATAAATACAAAGCAGTAAAAAAGTAAATATAATTAAATATTTATTTATTATAGAAAGAAATACGTGCAAACAAAAGCACAGTCAGTCAAATCAAAACTCTGTGGGGATTACAAATGACTAACAACAGAACTGTACCAACGCTAAAAGCCGAATACCAAAACGCCATTTGCCCTCTAGAGTGTACACAGCTTAACATTATACCCTCGACATATGGGAGTAAACATTGAATGATGACTCCATGTCCATAACAGCTGCATAATTGATTGAGTGCCACCGAATTAAGTCAATTGTGCAGCCTGCATAATACCGGGCAAACAAAGGATTTATATTCAACTGTGGTCTGGTTTCTCGTGATTTTGATTGAAAATAATAATGAGATCGTAATGCGAAACCTCAAAACTGTACGTGTTTACATAATATGTACGTCCTTACATATTTTTATTTAGTTAACCAATCACATACGTCAGACTCTATAGAATAGTTACAAGAGATAAACCTAAACGCTCAGTAGCCTTTTATAGATTTTCGAGTTTATGCGTTGCGGTATAAAATTCAAAGTCTATTAAAGACTACTGAGCGTTAACGGTCAGAATGAAAGAAAACGCTCATCTTTTCTACAGCGAGTCTAGTCATACACGTGTACCATTTACAAGTACCCCACCAATAAGTGATAAATATAATTATGTCCTCTAAATATAAACTGTCCTCTCCGGACATAGCCATTTTTATCATAAAACGGAGAATAAATTAGTTGATACGATCTACTACCTAATTAGATTAAGAAGAAGATAAAGAAGTTTTAGTGGCGGCCAGGTATCGGCCCCAACGAGTTGTAGGTCGTGGGTTTCAACACAGCCAGTTGCATTTATTTGTGTCATTTATTTCATCACCACTGCTCTCAAAACGGTGAAAGAAAACATCGTAAGGAAACTGGCATGTCCTAGAACCAAAAATTCGAAGACATTTGACATCCACCAACCCGCACAGGGCCCGCGTGGTGGATTATGTCCTCTCTCTCACAGAGAGGAGGCCTGTGTCTGATGATGACTTCTTGATGATGACGGAAGTTCTTAATAGCATGAAAAATATTTACTGCCTCGTTCGACTAGATAATTATAATTGCAAGCTTTACGACTGATCTTGGGTATCCATTATTGAGAAAGATTCATCATTCAGCTCGCTGTGTGGTCTACCGCCTGTATAACGGACTGTGTTCCGTGAAATTGTTTGACATGTTGTTTACCCTCACACCTCGAAACCCAAATGTTCGTAAACATCCCGATTTCAGAGGTATTTTATTCCGAGAATAATTAACCTGTGGAATGAACACCCTACCAATATTTTCCCAATGAACTTCTGAACATTCTGCTGGTTGACAATGCGTACGCGATAGCTTGGTGTTACAGGTGCCGAAAAACTCCCACCCTGGGCAGGGCGGGAGGGACTGTCAGACTCGTACTGACTAAAATCCACGGTCTCCTTCAATAGCCCTTTATGTTCCGGGGTCACGGTAATGATATAAGTTCCACGACCCCGGCAAACTTTGGCCCTCTAGACCTCTAGACCCTAGATCTACCCCCCCCCCCCTGTCATTATGCTGACGCTCTTTGAGGCGCTCGTGGAACACAACGCGCCGTCGACCCGGGTATGGTCCATGGTCGGACAGCGAGATTCCCATTCGATATGAATACCTACAAATTTATTCAGTAACAGACCGGAGTATGTATTTTTAGCATGGATGATGCCTAAAGGCTTCTTTTGTATTACAGTAGCACCAGTTTTGTCTCTATATTTTGCCATAATATCACAAAATGATCAATCTTCATTACTATTTTGCTTTGAGCTGGTAATGATACTGACTCCGCTTGAAAAACAAAAAACAACATTCAAACTGAAACTTTGACAATTTCAAATTGACAATTTTCAAGGAAAAACTTAGTTCCTTCCTCACAACCAGAGGTGCTGTTCAATTTTTTCATACAACAAACGCTGTAAATACTGGAAAGAAGCTGTAAAGTAAAAGAGTGAAAAGTCTTGCTAAACCCCCACGTGCGCCCGTGGACTGGAGTTTCCTCTCGGTTACGTCCGGGGGGAAGACCAGTTTTTCGGGCCGGTGCACCCTGGGATGCGGGCAAAAACTCTTCCTTAGGCATTGTGTGCCTAAGGAAGAGGTAAGGGGTCTCTTTGCCCGTATGCGAATAGCCTGTCGTGTGGATGCTCCAACGCGTGTCCCTCTGATCAGCAGAGGGCACAGCGGCGGAGCGGGCTTGCGGACGGTGAGTGATGGGTAGCTCGCCGTCCGACCAAGGACCAAGCCCGGGTCGGTGGCGCGTCGTGTTTCGCGCCAAATGCCTGCTGGGGTCGCGGGTTTTTTCTTAACCCAGGTTACCGTGGCCCCGGAACGTAAAGGGCATAGGAAGGAACACGGGTGGATTTTAGTCAGTAAGAGTCTGACAGTCCCTTCCGCCCCACCCAGGGCGGGAGGACTCAACTATATCTATGTACAAAGCTATTTGTCATTTCAATGTCAGACCACTCAAATCAACTCGTAATATTGGAATAGCAATACTAACAATATCAACACGAGTAGCGATGCTCATTATTTGCGCTTTCCCCAAATATCGAGCATCATCGAGCGGATGGCACTCTGGAGGGTCGTTGAGAGCTCATTCGCACATACGTCATTAATTGTCTCTTTCATGTAACAAGGTTTCCGTGAACTTCTCACTTGGGGAAATTGTAGTATTTGATAGTATTGTTTCTTAGTATAAGGTTTGCCCAATTGTTTTAAAACTATGTTCTAATGAATTTACTGTAGCGAGTATTTGTAAATGGCTTGGCACACGATATAGAACAATATCTAAAAACATTGTACAACATTATTTTTAGTATATGCGAAATCTGAATATAGTTTGTTCAGAATCAGTAGCTGATTTGATTCCAATAATTTTTACACCAAGTTGTATTTTTTTAAGAATATTTTAATTAAATTTTATTACCAGTTAATTACAATACAAACACCGTACCGTTAGGTACCTTTTGCCAAACTATTATTACGAGTGCATAACACAGCAGACGCGGTTTACGCGGGTTTACCGCGAAATGAGCATGTTTTTGAACGGACAACCAGGTAATATACAAGCTTATAACTTTGTGATTTTTATGATACGGTTTTAGAATATTGTACATAGATTGTTCACACAAAAATATTGGACAGGTGTATCAGGTTTCGCATAAACAAAAAATAATGTTGTATAAACAACGATAAATAGTACAACTTAATAGCCATTTAAATTGATTTCCACTTTAGAGCTACATTTTATTCTTTAAATTTCATTTCTTTTCTATAGCACTATGTATTCCATGAAAATTCAAGATTTTTATGTCCTAGTTCAAAATAAACTTTACAAAATAAGCATCAGAAAACTGTTTTCGTTGACACATCTGCAATGTTTTATGCATGTTCTTACAGCTAGTCGCTTTTTGCCAAAAGTGGAACAGATGTCTTAAGTAAATCTAAATTACGAAGTTTATGTAACAGCTTAGAATCTCCAATAACATCTACAAACTTTTATTTATGTTTGTGTGCTCGCACCTTCTCTAATGCTTCAACATCGGAAACTTCAACAAGAACACAAACTTGTAATTTAATCTAAACTAAATTTTCTCAACAATGTACGTATGCTTTACTAAGAAGCATTTCCATATTGTTATGATTGTTGGCAGAACACAACATAGTATTATGGCTGTAATCACTGAAAAGTTTGGCAATACGCACAGTAGTACTAACTCTTGAAGTTATGACGCTACATATTTGGTGTGTATCGAAATTATGGTCATTCATACTTAACCAGTACATGACTTCAACTTATCGCAGGTTGTAACTCATGTCTGGTTGCAGCTGCTGAGAAAATCCTTATGCAAAAATCCAATAGATCTAGTGTCACCTAGTGGTCACCACTGCTAGCAGTCATCAATAGTAGTGAAAACCACTAGACTAAACGAAAAGTCTGATGGATTGTTTAGCTTTAGAATAATCATTCATCATCATCAGCCTCTATAATGTTCCTACTGCTGGGACACAGGCCTCCTCTCTGTGAGAAGGAGTTGGGCATAATCCACCACACGGGCCCAGTGCGGGTTGGCAGATGTCACATGTCTTCGAATTTTTGGTTCTAGGACATGCCGGTTTCCTCACGATGTTTTCCTTCACTTCACTTCACTTCACTTTTCAGAGCAGTGGTGATGAAAATAAATTACACAAAATAATGCGCCTAGCGGGGTTCGTATCCACGACCTACAACTCGTAAATCGGGACCGACACCACTGGGC
Source organism: Agrotis segetum (assembly GCA_036375495.1). Taxonomy (NCBI): domain Eukaryota; kingdom Metazoa; phylum Arthropoda; class Insecta; order Lepidoptera; family Noctuidae; genus Agrotis; species Agrotis segetum. The sequence continues at coordinate 112,072 of JAQSVV010000651.1, forward strand.
TACCACTGCTCTCTTAAGAATAATCATTCATGTTTAGTAACTCGAAACAATTACAATATCGTGTACGAAATACATGACATAGGCAATATTAATTACCTATATTGCTTGTATGATGAACAATGCATTGTGCATAGTAATCAGCGCATGACCCGAGATCACATTATTGGGTATAGAGATGGATTTGTAGAATATTGTAATAGTTATTATGGTATAGTATTTCAAAATACAAACAAATTCAGGTGTTTTTGGATACTACTGACTAAAATATAATAACCCACAAAAAAGAGCTTTAATTTTATAGTACATTCTGAAACTTTGCTAAACTGCAGTTGTAAAGTGGACTTTTAAATGCACAATACACACGACTAATCTAACTTTATCTTTTAACTGAAAAATATTGATGATTATTTTGTGCATAGGATTAGACTAGAAGCCGATGCTAACATGGAAAAAGTTTAGAATATTCGAATGGAACAAACAATTTGCATTATTTATACGCCAAATAACATACAAGAGAAGTACAGAAGACACGAGAAGACGTGATGAAACAAACACTAAAGTATCAAGCACAAATTCCGACAATATCACCCAAAATCCAGCAAATACATCCTTCCCTAATCCCATAATCCAAACTCGACTAGCGCTATTTCTATGTAGCTGTTTGATAATCCGTTTCCAACGCGCGCCGGTATTAGCATATCCCCGGCCAATAATATTGCACGATAGACTATGAACGTGATATGCATCAGGTTAAACCGTAATTACAGTGGCTTTATTGTGGGCTGTTCCATTGGTTTATGATCTGATGGGACAAGGTGGTTTGTTTCTAGTGTTGAAATTGGTTTAAGTGATAAATTATGTTAGCGATTCTATCTCTATCAAAATCAAATCATTTATTTCAAACAACTACTACAAATCAAAAGTGTCTGCAACTAGCCTATAGTTGCAGCCACTTTTGATTTGTAATCATCATCTTCCTGCCCTCATTCCATTTAACTCGGATCCGGCGCAACTCGTTTTCTTCTTCCAGTCTCCCTTATCAGACGTCACATTATCATTTACTACACTTTTGAATTGTACTAAAAACAAAAAATTAAAAATATCTCTGCGCTGATACTGTTACGACATTATTGAGTTAGCCTAGTCTATTTGCTGCAACTGAATGTGTGCCTTTGTTAACAACTAGTAATAAACCTACATTATAAGAATGCTTCAAGAAAGTATTTTTTAATGTTATAATTTCAGTTTTATCATATTCGAAATGCGATTTCATTACTATTAATAGATCTTTTTCAAAAATTGAACACCAAAAAATTTAGAATTTCTTTAGGTTTCCTACTTTATAATTTTTCCACCTCGTCATAATATAAGTTACAATGTAAATATAAACTTATGTCTGAAACCTTGACATAAAGTGAAGTCAAGGTTTCAGACATACCAAATTCTTAACTGGGAGTCCATTGAAGAAAAATCTCTTGAACGTTAGCAGTTCATGTTTAACGTAGCGTAGCCAACATGCCCCGACATGCCTCGTTTCCGGATCCACTAAAAGTATAAACGCTAAGTGCTGGAAATGTTTTCAAGACTGCAAGCTGATGTTTATTTGCGTAAATTAAAAAGTATTCGTAATGTAGGTAAAATTTTGTGCATTTATACGTTTTCGAAACAAGTTACTTGTTTTTAATTTATTCTTAGCTAATTTTTGCCTAGATACTTCTAAAACGGAAATGTAAAACTGGGCTTAAAATATTTATTTATTAATTCTGTAAACCGACTTTGCGCCAAATTGTATCCAAATCTGGCCAGGTAAAAAAACTGGCCAAGTGTGTGTCGGACCACGCAGAATTTTGTTATACTTTTCTCTTCTTGTGTCGAATCATTAGAACCACAGGAATTGATAATTATGTGTATACCTTTCATCTTAATCGGTCAAGAAGATTCGGAGAAAATAAAATGTGAAGGGCAGACAAACGGACACACGACTGAAGTGGAATCCTAAAGAATCATCCATAATGATAGGTCTAACGTGTCCTTCTGTAGATTGTTGAGTCCCATTTATAGGCGACGAACCTTTTGCCCTCAATTTTAATACAAACAAGCTGCTACTAAAGAATTCTGAATAAAAGGAGAAAATACGAGTATGTAACTATCATCCTCATTTGCAAACGAATTAGGCGGATCTTACAGTTGGCATAACAATAACTTTTTGATTGTCAATTTATTTTATAACTAGGTTTAGTACCAGCGAGCCGAGCGTGAAGGCTAGACTGAATACCAAAACCAAGGAGTACCGTTATACTTGGTTCATTTAGCAGTAAACCGAAATTAAGATAATATTTCGGTATTTAAAAAATTCATGCAAAAGAGTCGATTTTCCCTTTTTTTTGTGTTGTTGTTCAAAAAGATTATAAGTTTAAAACGACCACTTTTTTGTCATCTAGAAGCATCACATAATTATACAAAATAAATTGAATAACCCTAATGTATGCACGCAAATTACTGCTACCCAAAACGTACTAAAATGACCTTTGATAAATAGAACAAACCAATTTATTATCCACCCCTTCTATAAATACCACAATATAATGGATTGCAACTGAAACCAAAACACATTAATACATGTCAGTCCAGATCTTACCCAAAACATGTGTACAAGTGTCCTGAAGGACGGAGGGCCTAAGAAGGACCCTTGAGGAACCCCTTTTAGTGTCGTCGTAATAAATCAAGCCCTAATGACAGTCACGTTTTTTCTCAGCCAAGAATACACTCAGAGGTAATCAGAAAACGGCTGAACGGAGTAAGCAACCCGTTTGCAAAGGCACAAAATGTTGTCGACTTGTTTTTCTGTGTTCGAAACAGTCAAATGCTTACGCTACGCCTTTAGACGAGGGTGGTTTGCTATATTCGGGTCACGTTTTGACAAAAAATGAGATGATTATGTTAAGTTGCAGAAATTTTACTATTATTGCGAGCTGAAATGTTCGGTTGTTAAGGATTTGGGAGTCGAAGAAATTGTTCTGTTAAGATAAGAACAGTGTTGTCAAGATTAGCATTTATCTTGTTCTGTTATTACAGCTCATGAATTTGTAACTGTAACTAGTTGAGTAGAACAAAATTATTTAGAAACATGAATGTATTTCTACAAAATCATATATTTGTCTTATTCTGAAACATGGTACAGTGTTCTTCGGCTTAAGTACTCTGATTTGTGAGGCATTTGCAGAGCAAACGTGCGTGATACAAACAGATAATAATTTAATTAAGCATTTACTTACAGTAAGAGACGAATGGATAGTTTCGCTTATGGATTCTGGTCACGTTCATATAAAGAGAGAATGAGATGATCGTATTATCAAAGTTTGAAAATTTTCCGTTTGCGAGCTAGTTTGCGACTGGGTTTAATTTCATTTTAATTTAAGCCTGTGTAGTGCATTTGTGGATGTGATTGTATATGCAAAGTGGAAGGTTTGTGTGTTGGAATAGTATTAAGTGCAGTTTTAGTTCTAACTGCAAAACAGATCTAATCAAAAATGTTTGTGCAGTAGCAGCTGTGATTACATGACTGCAAATTGTGATGATATAATCGTCAGTATATAGTATTATTACAATAGTCATATTAACTTCTTATCCTTAGCAAAGGAGGTTTTTCTTGCCTCTTAAACTAAATAATGCTTCTCAAATTCGTTTCTTGAAGTACTTCTCGAAACAACCATAAAAATTAACGGCCTCCCTAAACAAAGCAAAATTACCATCATCTTTTACTTACACCGTAAAAAAAAACTTAAAAGCATTATTAATCTCAACGTTACTTGCTTATTAAACTCTTGGGATCGCCATCTTGCATACATAATATCCAATAAGTAAGCTAAGTTTCTTCATCAAGTTACTAAAGGAGATATTAGAAATAATTACAAAAATAATCGTCCGCTTAACATGCAAGGAGCGTGGGGCCGAGACGATCCCCGTAATATGCAATGGAGATTTCATTACACTTTATGCATGATTTTATGAAAATGCAACTTAGTGCGAAGAACTTGTTTTATTAAAGAATTTAGCTTCAAAGAAGTGTTCTTTTGAAGTTCAAAGAAAAAGGTTGTTTGGAATTTTAAAAATTGTTTCTTAGTTTAGAGGCTTTTCAGGTGCTCTATTTTTATTGCTAAGTGAGAGTGTGGTAAGAATTTACAAGAGGTTAATTTATTTTAAAAGATTTTTGTTAAATTATTCCAAAAATAAGTTTTTCGTTTTTCAGAATTTCATACTCAAAGGCTGCTAATGTGACCTTAATATAGCAGTGCTCTTCTTTATATCAAACGCTGATACTAAAGTTTATTAAGCTATCGATATGACATAACAATAAAAATTATTATGAACTAAAAATTAAAAGTTCTCTTCATATAGGCGTACTTCATGTTCTTTCTTCAGTTTTTATTGTTATTTTCAAATAAAAATAAGTTATATAGATAACAATATATTGTTATTATGATCATTTAATTTTGTATATTGCGAAATACCTACGTAATACTCGTATTCTAATAATGTCTACCAACCAATTTTGATGTTAAAACTCTTGTAATAGAAAAAGAAAATGGATCTATAAGCCTCTAAATGGAAAATATAAATGGAAGAAATGAAAGATCAATAACAAATTATTAGTACTACTCTACACAATGCCTATTTCTTAGACGAAATATTCGAATTTATTCTTTTAATAACAAAATAATCTAAAATAAAGACTAGACAAAATTGAAAATTTTTAGGCATTTAATTCGAACGTACGATTGTTATATTTCTTCTGTAAATTTGAAAAAAAATATTGTATTGAATTTTTTCTAACAAATTATGTTTTTGAATCGCTTTGATAAATCTCTTTGAGGATGAAGGAAGAATAGCCAAAAAATATAGGATTTTATGTTTTATAAGAAACTTTGTAGATTATTTTTCTAATAGTAGAACATCAAGTAACAAATTGAAAAAACATCACGTAAAATGGGAATATTATTTTGATATTATATGTACTTTCCAATATCGAAACTGATGTTTAATAATATTTAAAACGTGCTTTTACTCCTATAACATTAACTGTTCAGGCCGTAAAATACAATTTACTATTAAGCCAATTTGATTTGAACATACATATTTATAATTATAGATAAGTATGTTAATAAATAGCGAATTGATGATTCAAAAATCGACCACTAACTAACTAACCTTCAGTGTTACAAAACCCCGAAATAAGAATGAATTAAAATTTTGACAATAGCTCCTTATAGTCCGCGAAGCCACTTATCACCTGCGGAAATTTGTAGTACTCAATCTTTTATTCAATTTCACGTAATAACATAGCTACACTAGCACCGTTTCAAAATGACTTCAGTCATGGCGATATTATCCGTCCGCAATTTCATTTTGACGTATGTATTCGTTCCCGTGTTTTCATTCACGTCCTGAGAAATAGTAAGAATCGCCGGTTACGGGTTTCGTGCTTAGATAGTAGCACCTCTGATAGACACCACTCACTGATGCAGTCGTATGAGCTTGATTATTTTCAAAAGTAACTATCCTTTAAAATTCGTGCTATGGCTGCTAGACAACCAAACCCTTGATTACGTAGAGTTTCATCATCATCATCATCACAGCCATAGGACGTCCACTGCTGAACATAGGCCTCCCCTTACGTAGAGTTTGTAAACACTTTATCGTTTGATCTATTTTATGTTAGAAGAATACATTGCTTTTAGTAAATTCTGAGTATCAAATAAGATGATATAATTATAACAAAATCTCATAAGGGGTTGGATTTTGAAAGTTAGTACAATAGGATTGTCATAATTATAGCACTTGCATTAACATGAAATAAAATCGCAAATCACATAGATCATAATTCAGCTTTCTTTGTAAGACTTTTAGTGTCGACTTCCAGTCTAAGAATGTAAATGGTCAACTTTAACATTTCTACCAGAATGTTCAGTAACCGTTGTGATTTCCAGAATCCATTTTATTGCGGGTTTTCCAGACGCCTTTTTGGGTCTATTTGTATTTTTAGTTTGAAAAAAAAAAAACTTAAACCTAAAATCTTTAGAAATCTAATAACAGGTTGAAAATTTTAATTGTAAATATTTCGCGAATGTTCTTTAACAAAACCAATATTATTTTCCAACAAGAAACTTACTTTCAACTTGTACTTGTTAGCAAGATTCAAGACATTTTAATTACTTTCTGCTGTTAGAAAGGAGTTTGTATAGCTTGTGGTTGGTTATTATTATGTTTTTGATTAATTCTCAAAAATTGTATTATTCAAACTCCGAGTTTCTATTCAATCTTAGTTTCTAGTTTATTTTTGTTGTATTTATGAATTCACGGTAAAAAAACTATAATAAACTGACAAGCCACTGACTGTAATATTGACGCTTCTTGGAATAGAAATAAAAACGCAGTTTAAAAAAAAAACACAGGTCCTTTAAAATAGTCAGCTTCAATTACTTTTTTCATATCAAAAATTGGTTACTCTCTCACAGTTTTCATTCTGCCTTTTTCAAATTAGAAATTAAACCAGTAATTGTAATATTATTTCTTGGCGTGGCATAAACTAAGTTCTTAGCCAACATTTCTACACTCAGTATAATACAATACGACTGGATTAACTGACACTTAACCGCGCCACTGTTTCAAGTGGTTCCGAGGTATTTTGTATTTCTACAGTCTGCATTTATGTTGCTTTACCTTGTTGGTTGGTGAATGTGGGTGGTTGGGTAGTGTTACTGTGTATACTACTGTGTAAGCATTCTGCTTTATCTAAGTTTGTGTTTGTATCTTTGTCATTAGACACGATGTGTGTTTCATGTATTTCTTCGTTTTTATTTGTGTCTATATAAGGTTTCATGTTATCTGATCATGTTCGCGGGGCAGACATGGCCATAAATGGCCCAAAATAGAGAGGTCTGGAAGAAGAAAGGGGAAGCCTTTGCCCAGCAGTGGGACACCGAATTAAAAAGGATAAAAAAAAAATAAGGTTTCACTATTTCATAAAGATTTGGTAATGTTTTTGTTTTTAATTAATTGTGTATTTTGAAAGAGAAAAATAGTTTATCAAGGCAGCTTCATAATAATCAGAGTGAAATATGATACTGTTCTTCATAATTATACTATTTTGTTTCTTATCAACAGAATCACAGTAACTTAATCCCAGGCTTGAAATCTAAATCTCTTTTTTATAATAACCAAAAAACGAAAACAATTCGTCTTGCAAAGCACTGTCAATACCCATGAGGTAATAGCAAAAAGGACGGCTAAACTTGGTAGATTATCGATCGTCGTCTGTTCTAATTTTAGCAACGAGCCCTTTCCTCACCCTCGGATATTCTTGTCAAAACAACAACACAAAGTGGACAACTGTTGTAGTACCATCTGACTGACTTTTAGCGAAGTTATTACAAGTTGAAATGACCTCTTTAAATGACCCGCGTGTTCAACACCGACCCATCTTGAATAGGGGTCACTTTCGGAAGTTTTTTGACTTCCAACTTATGATTAAAAAGTGACCTTTTTGGGCAAAACGACTTTAAATATCGTCGTTTTGTTTGGTTTCTGTGTGATGGGTACGTGCAGTGTGGTTTCAATCAAAGATTTTATGTTAATTATAACTCCATTGATCTTTTAGTGTCTAGAATGTGTAGAAAAGGAAACATTTATTAAAGTTAGTTATAAAAAGTAATTATCTAGAACATTGTATGTTTCTTTAGAACAACAATACGACATACTTACTAAGAAAAATCTTCAGATTACCTTCCCACAGCCCACTTAAAACGAGAACAGAAATAAACAATACGGCTTGTTACTGCTAACTTTTAAATTGGAAATTTTAAAAGTGTACTAACAGCAACATTAATCCCCCAGCTCCCAGGCGAAACATTATTTACTCTGCAAATTTCTTTAGCTACGCCCTAAATTTCCCAGGATGGCAAACTATAATCTCTTGGCCAGTATCCAAGGAGGTGAGACGCTAAAAGTTAAACGAGGGGCTGGAGCCAAGCAATAGTACCTAGTGGAGGTGGCTAAGGGGTTTCACCAGGTACCAATTGCAATACCAATTTGTAGTACTTTATGAAATTGGTTTGTTTTTTTGTATAGTTATTTATCATGGGATTAAAACTTGACTACACTTAACGAGAATCGTAATCGATTATTTCCTATTTGCATTAACTAATGTTTCAATCATGAAATATACGTTTATTTAGATGATATTTTTTATTTACACTGAGCACACGTTCAGTACCCAAATAGTTAAAATCAATCAAAATAATTGAGTCATTCTCGACATAATAGAAGTATTTACACAACATTATCCTTTACTCTTGTAGCAGAAACAACAGGGACTCCTTAATTATTCCGAGTCTTGTCGAGTCGAGAGGACCGGTACGTGAAATGACATCCTTAATCCACGCTTGTCCATCCGTGCCCATGTGGCTTGGCCGTTGAAAGGTCCCCTGTGTGGACACTATAAACATGTTGATGCGGTGTCCAATGTTTGTCCCAAGGGCCGCCAACTAATTCCAAACGGGTCTTGCCTTGATTAACATATAATGTGCTCGTGTGGTGTAGACCTGCTGTGTGGGCGTTTTAGAATTGCTGGCGTTAAGAGTGTCAGCTGTTGTTGAAAATTTAAATAAGAATGTTTACGGCACTGTTGAATAGCTTAGGGTTGGGTTTTTAAGTGTTTTATAGCTTTATGCTCTTGTACTTAGTTGAGTTGTTTTTTTCGGTGGAACTGATAATTCTTACTACATTATCTTTTGGAACTACTATTTTCCTATGTTCTGTGTTCATTAATTAACTTCGTAAGTCACCGAATAATATATAATGTTATCTTTGGAAAAGTAAGAAATGCCTGTTTGTAAATAGTTATGTTTTTTTAGCGATTCATGTGAGTTCACAGAAATGACTCAAATTGTTATTGTTTTCTTATGAACTAATTTAAAAAAAGTAAACAATAATTGTTAATAGGTAATTATTCTGCTTTTGTAAGTATTTAACTGAAAGTAACATTTTAATTCAAATTAGATTTATACCTGCTTTTTCGTTACTAGAAACCAAAAGAATATGTGTATTGTTTTATATAATTTAAGTTCTTTGTAACATAAAATCTCATTATCTTCCTCAAACACATTTAATAGCCTTACCTCATTTCTCATAATATGTATTTTTGAGATCAAAAACACATTAATATATACTTATTTACCAAGACTTTCGTTCCCAACAACTCAGAAGATAAAATAATGTTGACCGCAATCCAATTTCATGTAATACCTATCTATTTTTCCAGACAATGTATCACTCAAATATATTGAATGGAGCCTAGAACCAGCGAAGAAAAACAACACAATTTTGTCTTTTATTATCGGAAAAATTTCTTCGTCAACTACCAATAGCCTTGGTTATTTGTATTGACGGAATCATTTCTTTTTACTGACTGTTGTATTTTTTTTTTCTTTGTCTGATTTTGGCTTGAGACGTTTCAAAGAACAATCATTCTTAAAATCACGATTTTCTTTTCATAAAAGGATTCTCTGTTATGTAACTACCGAAAACATGATGTCAATACAATCAGTAAACCACTTACCAAGTCTTAGTGTGATAATTACTACAGTGTCCCTAGAGTGTCGTTCATTGTAGCGGTCTCGCAGGAAACGTTCGCAGCTCCTAGCTTTCACGTCTTGATCATCTTCAATTCTAAGACTACCTAGTACATTGAACTACTTTTTGAAATAATGTGTTTTGGACTTTTTTCTTTCTATTTCGTTATGATTCGTTGTAACATTTTCTTTTATTTTTTCTAACTCGTTTTAATTCTAATTCGTTATTTTATAATATCCGCTAGAAGCATGCCATGTAGTTCAGTACATCAACATTTCATTATTTGTGACTATCACAACCGACGAACTTTTCTGCCAATAAGGAATTATAATTATGTGAAATAACCCAATGCCTACGATGCCTGATCTGGTAATCGAACTCAGGACCTCAAACTCGACAGTAGCGCTTATAACTTACGACTAATAGGCCAAAGAGGCAGCTTATTACTTTGGTTGTTTTATTTAACTTAGTTTTTTCGATGTTTGATTCTTATTAAGTTCTGTTTTTTTTATGTTTTATTTTCATAGTTCTGTTTTAACAAGCTTTTGATTAAATATCTGATTCTAAAAAGTATTTACCTACGCATTACGTTTTATTTACATAAATAATTGTTTTGGTGTTTAGTCTAGCAACGACAAAAACAGGGCTTTTATTTGAAGATCTTATATTTCTTTAACAGAGTTACACTGAAATTGGTAGTGCCTACGATAGAATTTTCCGTTTCCAGGGCTTTTGTCTTCGTAATGAAAATTAGATCGCTCACTACTTTGAGGAAAATGTAATAAAGAACATGAAGATTTACTATATTATTGCTCTTCTTGTCTTCAGGGAATACAGTCCGTATATTTGGTGTTACGTAGTTACTATAAATTTTTCTTATCTACCACAACCAACAGAATATAATTTTTTACTTTCGCAATTCCGAAAATCAACTAATGAAAACTTATAAATCCACTTTATTTTTTCACCTTTTCAGTGGCATGAAATTCAAAAACCTCTTCTTCATCAAAGCCGAGCTTATAACTTGCACCACACATGAAAGGAAAGTGGCAAGCCCAACGCTTCACGTGTGCCTTTTGTTAAATACAATGTCCTACTTTATTTGCAGTCGGCTGTTTTAAGAGTATTATTTGTAATGGGAACGGTGACAAAACCCCAAGGTTTTTTGAACTCTGTTTTTGGAACAAAAGGTTTCCATTTACATCAAATTGCGTGGCTCAGCGAATTCTTGCGATTTACTTTTTGATGGTGTTCGTGGGTTGTGTCTGGTTTCTATTGTAGATTTTGTTTTGTGTGGGATAGCGTTATTTTAGTAAGTTTTGATACTTAACATTGCATATTTTTGGTTTTTTAATTTAAATTTTCTGTGATAGAATAATTATTTGAACAGAGACGGAGAGAATAGTTGAAAAGACAGAGCAAATTATACAATGTTAAAACAAAGTACCTAGTCAAAACTTCTAATTTAAAACAGTACAAAATGATTAAAATAACCAAACATTTACCAACTCAACATAAATCATTAATTCACACTGAAATTAAAATTCAGTCCCACATTAGAAATTCTGTCCATTAAAATTTCAACAATGTCTCTATTACAGATAAAACAGTTCTCTAAGAACTTAATGTTCTTTCCGAACACATTTATGGGCCATCAAAATTTCTCTTGTTACCGTCGAGATAAAATCTCCATGTTTTTGCAATGAAAATGGAACGAATATGGCTTATGTTTCGGAACCTTTTTCTGTATGTATAATCTTTTGGGTTTTTTAATAATAATCAATATTATTATCAAGCCTGTGGAGTGAGGAAGCATTATCATTGTTTTTATGTAAAAAGATACCAAATATTTACAGTAAAATTATCAAATTATATCACTTAATTACCTACGTAGGATCTTTATTTTTTTAGGATCATAAGCAAATCCTACCTTTTCGAAGGGATGTAATTGGTTTCAGTAAATTTCCACTAAAATTAATCATTTTTCTAATTAAAACTTTAATCTATCCAGTTATTATCAACAATGAAGTTAACCACTTAAAACGTGGATAGAAGCAATCAAATATAAAACTTTTGTAATATTCATATTGATTGGTCTGTACTTGCAAATATCGTGTTTCGCTCACAAAGTTCAATTTGCATTACATTAAACTTGATGTTGGATATTGATGAAATACTGCTATGTTTATAAGCTATTCGAACGAAAAAGATATTAAAGTAGATGTTGAAAATGGAAAAAATACATGAAAATAGATTTTTGATTCGTGAAAATGTCATTCAGGTATAACGAAGATACGGATCCGTACGAAAGTAACTCTGAATTTTTGAGTGAACTGAACATGCTCACTTTTATTTCTGAATTCGTAAGTTTTGAGAACACAATCATCATATTAAACTCTTAGAATCCCAACACTAAGCATATAAATTAGTCTATTGGGTACGCGCACATCCCTAGCGCGTCTCTAAGCGCATCGTAATATTCGCGCCGAGCTAGTAGCAATCTAGTCATCGTGTGGACCACATTTTGGTTCGAGACCCTAACTAATCCTATGTCAGTAAGTAGTATGTTGGAGAAAATTCCTAGAACTTCGGTCGAAACAAAGGTATTTGTGCCAAGAGAGTACCTACCCTTGACATAACATATTCCGCTAGTCGGATTGGGCGAAATCCATTGATGACCTATACACGTGCACCATCTGACTGATAAGACCGACTGCCACTGTCTATTCATGCAGCGCATTGCCAATACATCGACACCCCCTAAGTACAACTAAGTAACTGCAAAAAGCAAATTTTACAGGAGAGCGATTTAAAGATTTCAATTTTTTTAAATCGCCATATCTAAGCCCCTGTATGGAATTGAAGTATAATATTTGGTGAGCGGGTTTAAAATTAAGTGAAATTTATATTTAAGAGTATATTTTGTTTCTAAACCTTCAAGTTTTTGTTTTATCACACATGCATACTTATACTTCATTGTAAAAAACAAACGAAATATCCTAACTGGCACATACACATTTCTTCATTGGAATATTCAGGCACTTTGTTGCTTTAACTGCCAGATACGTTCTTATAATTGGTAAAGTCAATTGAAATATCCTGTGTAACTGAATTCCAAACTTGTAAAAATCATCATGTGTTTTGGTATTTTGAAATAAAAGCAGTGGTTATATATTTTGAATTATCTAATGTTTATTTTCAAAACACAAAAATATAAATTACAAACGTTTCACGTATCATAAAGTAACGTATATTGTTATTCTCTTCATTATCACTTTTTTACATATTGTTTTACAGTTTTAAATATTTTTTTTTAAGAAATAATGTAACAACATTTAAAAATTTTAAAAATAGTGGCCGACCAGCATAGGGAGCAGGGTCCAAGGTGCCGGTGGTTATATTAGGGCTCTAGAGGAAGGAACTTCCTCACAATGCGCCTCGTGTCCAAGAGAACTGCTTTCTGCATCAGGGCCTTGAGCCAGCTGCACAATGACAGCCTCTTAAGGTGTTCGCAATTAATCCATTGACCGCAACGACTATCGGTACAATGACTGCTGGGTTCATGTCCCAAATGTCGACAATCTCGTGTGCCTAATCAAGATACTTGATTTTCTTATTATTTTCAGCTTTTACGAGATTCTCGCCATGAGGGATAGTTATATCAACAATCATTGCACGGCGCTTTCGGCGATCTACCACTACTATATCAGGCAGTCCTGTCAGTGATGATAGATTGATCCCAATGCAATATGGCATGACCGTTTTCAAGAACTGGTTGTATTCTAGGGCAAGTTGCTGGTCCTAGCTACTAGATTGTGTCTCTGCAAGTACTTGCTGTTAGCAAGACGACGAACAATGTGTCTGGTCGACTCACTGGTTCGGTAGCATGCCCGACAAATATCAACCGTACCGTCCTTGACAAGTATAATTATTTCCGGTAATTGTCGTCATGATAACTTCATCCATAATCGCACAGTTAAAACCTTCGGTTTCCCCAAATAGGTAACTAAATCGTAGCCAGGCTATAGACGTAAAAAGGTCTACAGCAGGCCCGTGAAGGGCCCGCTAAAACCGTCTGTGTAGCTCCTTGCTCTGCCATACCTCCCTGGGATCATTAGTATCCAATATCATAGGTTTGCGCTAGTTCCCGTTAGCTAAAGAGAGCGGGGTAAGGTCTTTATCCACAGAGACTACATCTTGATGTATCCCCATGTCGACTTCAAGGAAGTATTATTCCCCGAGACTGCGTACCTCGCAGTTGTGCAAGGTCTTAGCATTGAGGAAGCCACGGCCTTCACACACTTCCGCGGTATGTACAGTCTCATCACAGATGACCGTGGGTGACTTGCAGTCAGCAGTGTGCGGACTTTTCTATCCAGGGCGTCATGTTCTGTCTGAGTCCATTTGAGTATGCCAAAGCGGGATCAAACGGACACCCTAGAATGTTTCTCGCTCAATCCTAATCGGTTCATCGTTCCCAAGAATCTGCCGATATCCTGGATAGAGATGTTCCTTCTCGTCTTCTCCATTGCCGCATACAGGACAACAAGAAGGTGCGAAGTGTTGCATTTATTTATATAAATCCAGCACACTCATGAGCCACGCATGTGGCACAGAGTCATAGGCCTTCTTATAATCCATCGTTCACGTTGGCTAATCCCTCCGGGATCGACGAACCTGTTGGCTTACGGCCATGTCAATAAGGAGCAGCTCTTTAGTACCGCGGGAAAAATTCCTACATCCATTCTGAGTGGCAGACATAACTTAATTGCTATTAATATGATATGATGCAGTTTTTGCTCTCAGAATGGATGTTAGAACTTTATAGACCGTCGGTAAACACATAATTGTTCTGTAGTTTTTTGGGTCCGTGGTACTACCTGATTTATAGAGCAGGTAGTACCACGGACCCAAAAAACTACACTACTACCTGTGGTAAAAAACATTGGTAGCGACCATGTCTCTAAAGATGACAGAAACTGTGAAGCTAAGCTAGCGTGCGACCTTTGTAGCCATTTTAACCAGAAATTATGCAGTCCGTCCGGCCCTGGAATCAAACCACAATAAAACATTAAATTTTCTACGATAATCAACATCATTTCATATAAGGAAAACTATGTAAGTATACAGATAGACAACAATAATCAAGTTAAAATCCAATGTAAAACAATGTATGTGTTAGTTAGCTGATTTTAATTTAAATACATTTCTTAGAATAACTATGTAAGTGCCTAGATAAATTTTTAAATCCACCTAATTTCCGGCGTAAAAACGTGTAACTGCGTAGTTACATACTTAAGTATCGGGAATCAATAAATTGCAGTAATATCGTCATGACGATAGATTTTCATTCTAAGACGTGTTCAAATATTTACAGTATAGGTAGAAATTTCAATTTATGAGTGCACTTGAAATATATAATTTAATAATTATAAAATATTTACTTAAAATTACTTACCTTGCCTTGATGGCGAGATTATCAGGTCTGATGTTGCGCTTAATATTTAGTCCACAGCATTTTTGGTCTTTAAATTGCATCTTCCCCTAATGTAGTTTAAAATTTATAACGTTCACTCGACTTGGTATTAAACAACGCAACACTCTTGCGCACAACTCGCTGCCCGCCGAATAACTAAGTGACAGGCAGTTACCCGCACCGCGCGCTCTTTTCCTCCCACGTAGAAGTATGTAACTGGAACTTAAATGGTTGTACGCTGGGCTTATTTGTCAGATTATGCAGATACACAATTATACGTTTGAGAAAAAACTATGTTCCGTTGATAGAAAAAATCTAAAAAAAATATACGTGGTAAAGTTATGTATATAGATGCCAAAAATGCAATAAAAACCATTTCGTGTATCTGGCAGATACATACGTCTACTTAGCGGGTGTCGACATTTACAGCACCAGCTCTACCCGAGATGGTGTAGACGAATAGTATGTCAGGTGAGAATCGTCTAAACTAGACTAGACCAACTAAGATGGCTTTAGACTCTAAAGCCATCTTAGTTTTGACTGGCCTGTTGGTCTAGTGGTTAGTGACCCTGACTGCTATGCCGGAGGTCGTGGATTCGATTCCCACCCAGGACAAATGTTTGTGTGATGAGCACGATCATTTGTTCTGTGTCTGGGTGTAATTTATCTATAATATGTATGTATTTAGAAATATATAAGTAAGTAAGTATGTATATCAGTTGTCTAGTACCCATAACACAAGCTTTGCTTAGCTTGGGACTAGATGGCGTTGTGTGATAGTTGTGGAATATTATTATTATTATAGTTGGTCGCAGGACTTATCTCATTGCCATAACCCCGGAACATAAAGCGCTATTGAAGGACACCGTGGGTTTTAGTCAGTACAAGTCTGACAGTCTCTCCCGCCCTGCTCGGGGCGGGAGAACTAATTGATGATTTTACCACGCTAAAAAAAGGCCATCTTAGTTCGTATTCAATTGACGGATGCTTCATACATCTCAAGACTCAGGTTGGTTGGTTGTTGTTGGTTACAAAAAGATGAAGATCATGATTATGACTGAGATATATTATTCAATAACAGCATTAAAAATGTAAGTGTAGAATAACGAATTATGTGCTTTGAAAACAAATTGCTTGTTATTTAAACCATCAGGTAGTTGAACAAATACAAAACAAACAAACTACATACACCGGCTTGAATACAATCATTAATTTAATTCGTAATTCAAAAGGTTAGTTCGTATCCAAGGGTTGTATCAAAGTACCTTACAAACGACAAAAACCATACAGTCACTATAACAATACTAGTTATGTACAAATTCCCTTAACTTTATGATGAATACATGTATAAAGAAACTGTTCCGTAAGTTCCAATTAGTTTTAAATAAGACCTCTGTACGTCTTGAACTCGGTTGGAACATTGTTTCATTTTGTTTCGAGAAGGCGAAGTTAACTCCATGTAGATTGATTTGCATAGTACTCAACTTCATTCGGAACATTGCGCAAGAATTCTATAGTACAAGCGCATTGATAAAGACTTTTCTGTGCAGTTTCTGTCTTTATGATAAAGAAAATAAGAAAAGAAATCAGACAATCAGCATGATACAATTTACGAAACACAGTCCGACAAAAAAAATGGGGGACTCGCTGTCCGATTATGGATCATGTCCACAGCGCGTTGTGTTCTACGGACGCCTCGAAGAGCTGTCAGAAATATAACGCCCTCCCACGAGGCGAAGGCCACATAGAAAAGACGTAAGACCTCATCTTACGTCTTTTCTATGAGGCCCGTATCGCAGCCGCGCGAAAATGTATGAGAGCCGTCTCTTCTGTGTGTTTTACGTCGCGATGATTTCTAGTATACATTTTGTATGAAAGAGACGCCGTAGTGACATCTGTCTCCGCCCTGTCTGCGTCTTACAACTTTTCTATGTGGCCCGCGCCTTAAAGGGTAACCGGTACTATCGAGTAACCGTGGCCCCGGCTATTGAAGGACGCCGTGGATTTAAGTCAGTACAAGTCTGACATCCTGCCGTGGGTGAGAGGACTCATTTGATAATTTTACCACGTTACAAAAAAACACACTAAAAGAAATACATAACCAGGTTTATTCATATTACTGTGTGTACATCACAATTACAGGAAGGCTAAAAGTAAAACAGATATACACTAAAACGTAACATCCCATACTTACATTTGATACCTTTTGACATTGTTGACCAATAAAAAGAGATGATATTGTCTTCTCGCTATGAAACAAGAACAGCTGTGTTTTTATAGCTTCTGGGGTTAGAGAGAAAAGAGTAATTTTCACACAAAGACCTGGAAATGCTATGGCAATATTTTTTAGGTGTTATGGCTTATTTGGAACGTCCTGGTGCAGGTTTTTAGTGTTTTCATTTATTTTAGGAGGTGTGCCATGTAATCATGGTGTCTTTATTTGTAATGGGTCATTTTGCAGAATTGAGTATTTTGAACTCTTGAGGCAGAACTTTGTTAGGGCGAAATGTCATTTATTTTTCACCCGCTGCGTGTCTCTTATTGCACATGGCGATATGTTTTATAGTCTAGCCTTTCAAAATAAGTGGGCTATCAAACATTTCGAATTAGTAGTTCCTGAGATTAGCGTGTTCAACCAAATGAACCCGTCAGCTTTATACGAGTAGTTTATAGAAAACAAATGGGTGATTCAATTGCTACTTTCAATACAAACCTATTTACAATTAGTGTTAGAGTTTTAAATGGTTCGTCATTAGAATTATTTAAGTTATACACAATTTTAACGCCATGAATTTGAGTACCTACTGGAGATTTTTGACTACCTACTGGAGTATTAAAGTTTTTCGGAACGCACAAAAATTAAACAAGATCACATACCTACTAGTAAAGTGCGAGTTTTTTTTTTTAATCTATGGGACTTCTTTATCTGATTATGACAACATTCGAAATAAAAAGAACTACCATTAAAAATAATTCGTTCAACAATTTATTTAATTACTTTCAAAACACGAATTAACAACAAAACATTCAACAAAGACCCTTCTTCAGTTTCATACACGGTTGCTCACTGTGGCTTCCCATGTCGAAAAGCACATTTGACTTACTTCCTCTAAATTTTGTAGCAATTCCACCCTTGTGGCCTATGAAGCACTTGGATGTAACAGCGGGTAAGCAATCTTTTTTAACCGCTTATGATATTCCATAGGATATAAGGGCGCGTTTGGCTTAATGCGTGTCGAGAGTTGGTAGTGTCGTTTGTGGGTGAGGTTGGGATGAGTGTCATAGCATGTTAATGGTGGAAGCGTTATTATTTTTAATTTACACTAGAAAACTTAAATAAATTATTTTACATTAACGTGCCAACAAAATGAACAGAAGATAAAATTGAAATACGATTTAAAAACGTATTAAACTAGAAAGTATGTAAATTTAAGATTTGATTACGATTTTTCAATAAGTTTTTTTTTTCGCTTCATTTAAACATATTATCAATGACTTTTTGACAGATTGCTTCAGTAACTTCACACATAAACTTAAAAAAATACCATTGATTTCTAAAAAGTCAGTGTGACAATAGAATTTGCGACTGTCAAATTACTAAACTAGATGTCAATTAATTATTGTCAAGATTAGTAACGATTAGAATAGCATAAACTATTTATTATTAATAATGTCATTCTTGTATTATTCAAGTCTCGTTGGGTCAGGCAACGGAGTAACGTAAATAAAAAAAAACGTGTGGCACTCGGGGACTGCCGCGGTAGGTAAAGCTATTGAATAACATTTTTTATCAACTAGTGCAAAAAAAATTTAGGCTATAGTCAGCCACGTCAATCAAGTACAAACACCGTGACGAAGTCTGCTGAACTGAAACGACGTTAGACGATGCGGGGTGTTAGGTTTATTTTCGTCACGTCATTTATTGATTCGGTCACCGCGCTCAGAGCCCGCGATAAAAACTATGCAATAGCTTAAATACTAGAAAATTGTTCTACACCGCATTGGATCCACTCTAAAAATAATTTTCTTTTTTCATATTCTACTCCCAACGGGATGGAAAATGGTTATGGCGGAAACTTTACGTAATTTCAGCAGTGAACCTTTCGTGCTATTTTGGGTCGGTGAAATATTAAATTATTTAAGGATTTTAACTATATAATCAAATTGACCAAAAGAAGGAATAGGGTTTTTTCTTGCGATTTCATTTTTCTTATATCTTGACTTGTATTTCATAATCGCTAATTTGGTGTTATTATTTTCATAGGTATATTTTTTCCAAAAAACAAAATCTAATTAATTGAATATAATCTCATTTCAAATATTAGCTCAATCAATTTAAAATTGTTATTGACTAGTACCTATTTATAAAATAATATTCCTTAATTTTTTTTCAACTTTAATGGTAGGTACTGTAACTATAACAATATAAAAAAATTACCTACATAATATAATATATACATACTATATATAAAAACTAAAATTAAGAGTAAAATATTTACTGAAATATTATTATAATTACATATATTCCTTGATTTAAATAAAACTTTAAATCTAAACAACGATTTATTTAAGTGCAGGAGTGATAGTATTCGGCGAAAAATCATGAAATAAAAATATACGCAGAATTTAAAAAATCACACCCATTATACAGTAAGTTGTCTCAAATAAACATAAAAAACTCTATTATACATTACAACAGCATTATTCCAGTATTTTTTTAACGCCATTACATAGTTTTTAAGGGCACTTTTTACTCCACTTTGTCGTTAACTGTCAAACTTTTCATATTACGAAGAACATCCACTTAAACCCAAGTCAGTTTAAGGGGCAGACCTTATAGAAACTTTTTCTTTTTTCCCTCCTCAAAACAACTGGGACCGTAATCCTTTTCAATATTAAATGTGAATGGGCCTAAAAGTACCATTAATTAGCTTTTGAATATAAAACAAAACTTCTTTGGCTTCGTTTTCAGGAAGTTTTGTGTAACCGCGTGAAACCGGGTCTTGTTATGACAAGTATTGTCCCTTTTTCATCTGCAGTGTGGACAGATCCGTGTATGAATGTATTATTAGCGTCACTGAATAAATCATGAACTTTATTTTCAGTGTAACATACGTTGGAACTCGATTGGTACTTTTAATGTTTGGAATATTTGTTACAAATGCGTATATTTTCATAAAATTGACATGAGTATGTTGAGCGTTACAATTTCAAGTACTTTTAATTTTAGGTTCTTTATATGGACATGTGCTTTAATTATGATGTGAAAATTCTCGTTTTTTATTTACAGTAACGAAAAAATCAAAACAAAATTTCATAATTGATTAACTCTCTTTTCTTTTTTTTGCAGGTAAGCTGGAGTATAGATTTTCGCCAACATTCTGGTAAGATTTAGATTAAAATTAGTTTTACTTAGGTTATCCTAAGAAAAACAAAAATTTTAATCTAAACTTTCAGGTTCAGAACTAAAACGTACAGTTTATTCAAATATAAATCATGAAATAATTTCTAGACTCGTTAAAAGTTCTACTTAGGGAATACCTAAAAATGTAATTACTCGAACCTACGCTTTTAGTTTTATTAACCAACAAAGTATGGATGTAGTATAAAAGGTAAAAACTCGTTTAACATTCACATTTCACGTAACGACATTATTCAACACCCTAATAGCCTTTCAGACATATTCTGAACACTTTTCTTATCACAAAGTCACACACATAATCAATAAAAAGCGACCCCATGAATAAGCAAAAACCTAACAAGAGAAAACTTTCACGATTTCGTCCAATCATTCTATCTAATGCTTACTACAATGTCAACATGGGGTGTCATCAATATTCGGACCATTTGGGTCAGTTATCCATCCTTTGCCTACTGTAAAATTCGAAAATATTATGCGCCCAGACCTTGCGAGCGGCTTACACTCCATTAGGGTTTGATTTATTGGTGCCCACTAAAAGGGTCCCTCAAGGAACTATCCTCAGACCCTTACTGTGTGTATCACTTACATTAGACGTATGGAAATTTTGTCCTGAAATATTATTTGCTTTGATCGTGTTATATGATACGCGCTCATCGATTTCCCTGATACATCAGATTTAGTTTGAGTGCCTGCCGAAGGGTAATGGGTTGGTGTATTAAATATTTTTGTTGAGTTTTGCGGTTAAGTTTTTTTTTAGATTATTACTTCTTTAGACTTTACTTCTATTATTTTAACTGTTAGGTGTATTTAGATTTACAATTATGGTTTGAAAACCTTTTAAGAATAAGGCTTTAAATGCTCTTTATTTTTATTTTTAGTAAATTTTACACTTTTTCAACAGCCTAGCAATTTCATTGTAGTAAAAAATGTTTTAGAAAGGGTTTTTAAAATATGGTACAATAGAATAATAATTCGTAAGTACAACCTTAACTTGTTACCCACATCAAAGTCTCTTAAATATTAACTTTAAAAGATTTTCATACACTTCAAAGTGATTATACTTTTTAAAGCTAACTTAAAGAAGTGTAAAATAACATTATTTATTTAGGTATATATCACCGTAGAATTTCAAATTAACTAGAGCTCAAGTTACAGACAAAGTGACGTGTAACGAATGAGGAACTTTGTAAACTTTTGGTGCACGAATAATATCGCTGCCGGATCTTTGGCTAACGCTATGCTCATGATAAAAGGCTTAAGCGAGTTTTGGAGCGGAAGAAAACTGAAAAATATAATAAAATATTTACTACCACAACGCTTACATAAATTAAAAGGACTGTACAAAGATTGAAGACCCTATTTAGACGTTTAAAGAAATCTAAATTCTTCACACCATAACAATTTTAATTAACATGGTAGCGAAATATTTTACAACACGGTGACACGTTGTGTGTTATCATTATGTGAACCTTTTTAGCCTATACTGAACTTTACAATATCTCAAGAGTAAACTATGGCTAGCTCAATGTGATATTTTTTGATAAATGTGAATAGATAGCCTTTCTCCTTTCGTATTAATCGCTCCAGCTACCGCGTGCTGACTGCTCTAGTCACCATGTGCTCACCCGGAGCAAAGCTTCAATGGGTACTTTGTAAACTTAACGTTTTGAAATGCACGCAAGCGTGGGTAAAACTTGAAATGTCGAGCATTTTGTTACTTGTACAGAGATTTTGTACCGTAAATTGTGTCCTTTAAACTTCGTTTCAGGGTACATTCATTTTGGTGCAGTGAAAGTATGAGATTTAATGTAGTGTACTGAATGTAGTGTAAGTACATTGTGAATGAGTTGAACCAGGAAATTATTTTTACAATAGTAGTGTCTGGCAGACATGATAATTTCGGATTTGCTTTATCGACTACTAGCTGTTGCCAGCGGCTTCACCCGCTACAACTCGAAAATCCCACGGAAACAGAAAATCGGGATAAAAACTATCCAATGTGTTAATCCAGGTTATAAATTATCTGTGTACCAAATTTTAGCCAAATCCGTTCAGTGGTTTTTGCGTGAAAGAGTAACAAACATACCTACATACATACATCCTCAAAATATAAACTGCTATAAAAGATGGTTTAGAATTATTTACACAAAAATAATAGTTTATTGTCTCAAGACTAATTAAAAGCTTCACCGTACCCTTCTCCCACTTCGATTTGTTCAAAGCTGCCAATAACATTTTTTAGGGTTCCGTAGTCAACAAGGAACCCTTATAGTTTCGCCATGTCCGTCCGTCCGTCCGTCCGTCCGTCCGTCCGTCCGTCCGTCCGTCCGTCTCTCCGCAGTTTAGCTCAGAGACGCACAGTACTAGAGAGCTGTAATTTGGTGTAAATATACGGATTTGTTGTGCCGAAAAAGTGGTAAAATAAAATCTCGTAAAATATTTTTTTTTAGGGTACCTCCAGTACTTACACGTAAAGTGAGGATTATTTTTTTCTCGCGTACCCATTAGTGTGGGATATCATTAAATAGGCCTTTAAAAATAATGATAGTTTCCACTAACAATTTTTTGATAAAAAAATTCGTTTGTGAAATATTAAGCTTTAAAGTGCTAAATTTTGCTCGATTCGAGTGTCCCCCCCCTCTACCAGCTAAACGGTTATGTTTGGGGGTGTGAAAAAATTCACAATAGTAGTATATATAACGAAATTTAAAAGAAAATTATCAGGACTAAGTAGGCTTTACAACTTTACGAGTAATAGTCGACCAACTTATAAAATGTACTTGGATATCTATTTTCTTAAACAAAATGTATCGGGGACAACTGCAAATGTAAGTTTGTCAACTTTATTTTTACAGCTTTTATAGGTATGTTTTTTGGGGATAGGTAGGTTTTTATCATCAACTATTTTTAACTAAATTCAAAAAAAGGAGGAGGTTTCTTAATTCGTTGTAATCTTTTTTCTTATGTATTTTCCCCGATTTCTCAAAGACTCTTTTTTTTTTTTTTTTTTTTTTTAACGTGGTAAAATCATCAAATGAGTCCTCCCACCCCGGGCAGGGCGGGAGGGACTGTCAGACTTGTACTGACTAAAATCCACGGTGTCCTTCAGTAGCCCTTTATGTACCGGGGTCACGGTGAGGAAATAATCCCGCAACCCCGGCAGGCTTTGGCCCTCTGAGAGGGGGGCCCCGTCATTATGCTGACGCTCTTTGAGGCGCGCGTGGGACACAACGCGCCGTCGACCCGGGCATGGTCCTTGGTCGGGCAGCGAGTTGCCCTTTACTCGCTGCCCGCATGCCCGCGCCTACGGTGGCCGGAGATCATCAAGCGACGTCCGTCGCCGTGGGCGCCTACCACTGCGGCTGGGGCGGAGGGAGGACGCTGTCCTCTCTCGCTCGCGGCCTGCCTCCTCCTTGACGAGCATTACTGCCTCGCAGAAGGAGCTGACCGCTTCCCACTCCGTCTCGCCCCGCAGCATGGCCGCAACCAATGCCGGGCGCGAGAGGTCTCCGCCTATCGCAGCCGTGAGGACACGTCGGTGCTCCGCCCAAGCCGGGCAGTCTTGCACCGTATGCTCCACCGTGTCCTCCGGGCGATCTTCGCAGTGGTGACACCCAGGCGTCTCCTCCTTTCGCATCAGCCACAGGTACCTCCCGAAACTTCCGTGTCCGGTGAGGACCTGCGTCAAGCGGTAGGTCAGGACGCCATGACTTCTCTCCAGCCACTCCTCAAAGAGGGGTCTTACCGCCGCAATTGCGGCGTGCCCGTTCTCAAAGACTCTTGGACCGATTTTGAAAATCTTCTTTTTAAAATTAAATTCAGCGAATCAGTTTAGTTAGTTCGCATAAGTATTTTGATTGGCAACTACGGAACCCTACACTGTGCGTGGCCCGCGCACTTGGCCGGTTTTTTGTTTCTAACATTCGCATTTCAATTAAGAACTAACTAGGTTAACCATTCGATATTACCAAGTCAGTTTGTCGCCACAAGAATAATATTCCAAAAAAAAAACGAATACGCATATGACCTTCACTTAATATATCTCTTTGTTTTTTTGAATTCTAGACCATTTGCCTTAACCTTGCAAAAACCTAGTTTATGAGATAGCCACATTACCCGACTATTGCCCACATATCAAATACCTTCCACCATACTTTCTTTCCCGAATAAAATCATCATCATTTGATGCGGCTACAAATCGCTGTAGTTTGGCAAATTGCTCTTTACCCAAGTTTTTTTCAGTTCGCCAACTTTGTTGATGTTACTTTATAGACGGCTATTTAGTAAAACGTTTTTCTTCTTTTTCTGTTCGAAGATTGTCTGTCATTGGTTAGAAATTCCTGTAATGGTGTAGTATGTGGTTTAGAATGTAAGTCTGTAAAATTGTCTATTAGCCGAGTAAGTACTAGTAAAGTCGAAAGAGGAATTTCGTACATTCACCTATTATTACATCTCTCTGTCTCTCCCGCGTAAATATAATGAGTCTCGCTTGCACAGATGACGGCCATTGCATCTGTGCTAGCAAGACTCAGGCTACGAAATTCCTCCTACTTTCTGACCAGACTTTAGTCAATTTGACAGCATCAGTATATTGCAAATCTGAGAAGTTCGTTATTTATGGTTTTAAAAAATTATGGACACAATATTATAAATTTTGTTTTCTTTAAATAGTCCGGTCAATTTAGACATTCGAGGTTACATAAAGTCCCAGCAAGCTGAATTTCGGTGAAGTTGTTCAAAACATAATTATAAACAATGTCTAAAAGTTCCCCATCATTCCCCTGTAAGGAAAAAAAATATTCAAGGTCAAAGGTAAAAAAAATGAGTTTTTCGCGATTTTCAGCAAAACGGTAAGTTTTATCATACAAGTACCTCAGACAAAAATTGTAGATCATAAAATTATCTATAAAAATGTGTTAATACTTTTTTCTTACGAGCCACCGTTTCAGAGATATAACGATTCAAAAAGTTATAAAAGTTGTTATCGTCATATGCATCTAATGAGGTAGTGTACTTAGCGCGTTTTTTTTAACGTGGTTTCCCCAGTAGGCCTACTCCACGGGTCAGTTGTGATCCTGTTTATTGTAAAACTATTGCAAAATAACGGAAATTTTCAAAGATTGGGAAAGATAATAAAAGCGTGCCTGTCCCTGTGTTCAATTTACTTGCATCCAAAATGAAGATGATGAAGAAGCAGGAGAAGAAGATCGAGAAGAAGAACAAGAATTTGAAACTTACGAATGAGACGAATAAACTTCAACACTTTTTTTTCATTTACATCGCTTTTATCTTTCCCAATCTTTGAACATTTCCGTCATTTTGCAATAGTTTTACAATAAACAGGATCACAACTGACCCGTGGAGTAGGCCTACTGGGGAAACCACGTTAAAAAAAACGCGCTAAGTACACTACCTCATTAGATGCATATGACGATAACAACTTTTATAACTTTTTGAATCGTTATATCTCTGAAACGGTGGCTCGTAAGAAAAAAAGTATTAACACATTTTTATAGATAATTTTATGATCTACAATTTTTATCTGAGGTACTTGTATGATAAAACTTACCGTTTTGCTGAAAATCGCGAAAAACTATTTTTTTTTACCTTTGACCTTGAATATTTTTTTTTCCTTACAAGGGAATGATGGGGAACTTCTAGACATTGTTTATAATTATGTTTTGAACAACTTCACAAAAATTCAGCTTGCTGGGACTTTATGTAATTTCACTCACATTTTTTTGTCTAAATTGACCGGACTAAAATCAATGAATTTTTATAAAGATATAACCGTCAAAGCTTGCGAGTGGGTCTTATGACGTCAGAACTAATAAAAACTTAGTGGTTGTGATGTATTGCCAATTTTACCATTTACTCCTAGCTATTAAATAAGTATTAAAAAAATACAGACTGAATTCATTCCCAATGGAATTTCTTTTTGCAAATAGTTGAATGACCTTTAAATGAAAAGTCAGACACATTTCAAAAATTAAAATAATTCTTTTCTCAATTATGAGCCAAAAATATCCTCAAAAAATTGTACTACGCAGATTTATGCGACATCTTGAAATTTCTTTTAAGAGAGCAATAAAAGAAAAAAATACTAAATTATTTTCAGTATATTCTAGTAAGTATTCAGGCTATTCACTGCTATCATCATTCATAGATTTATTATCTTATATGCGCTTTATATTTTACAGACATTTATTTAAAGTTATAAAACTTAAAATGGTGCATAACTCTCAAACGCTGTGACCATTTAAGTAAAACATGGCTCATTTATTTTCCCTTACTTTACTTTTGCGGTAGCAAGCAGCTGACGGTCTTCGTTTTTCTCACGCTATTCAAATAGTTAAACCGCTCGAAAAAACAATTTCGCTGCAAGACGCAATAGTGCATCTTTTGAATAAACTCCATCTAAAACTTTTTAAAAGTCCACGTTATGCAAAGTTGGAACACCATTTAAAACCTTTACGTGCACGTTAAACTAAGAAGATAATAAAAAAAAAAACTCTTACAATTCTTAAAGTAAGTTAGACGTACTTGGTAGACACATCGCATTATGCGAACGCTTGTAATACCAGAGAAACTGCATAACCACGCCGTAACTCGGGACTTTTAAAAATTATGGCTTATTTAATTTGAATATAGCTGATATATGTTTATTCTGGGAAAGTTTCGCCCGAATGAAATATTTCTACGACGTAAGAGCATATGTTAGAAAGAGTTTTTAAAGAAATGTGTTGGACGAAATTTCGCTAAAGGAAATTCGGTTGTGCGGGGACTATAATGTATATTTGTGTATCTCGGTAAAAGGAGGAGAGTGTCTACAAATAACATGTTGTAAAATGTACATAAAATAAGCTTGTGTTTATCACGATCAAAGATATTCGAAATTTATGATAGTCGGGTCTGTGTCTACTACATTGTAATTTACTCGCTAGAACTGGCTGGTGTTTTGTGTAAATAACTTAATTGCCAAGTTTCTGTTTATAACTGAAACTTGGCAATTAAGTAATTTTGTTGTCTTTCCGAGACATGGTATTACAGTAGTTATTTTTTGATTTCTTTGATCCGCCTTCACTACCGTATACTTATTTTAATTATCTGGCAAACCAGCCTGTACAACCAACAAAACTGTACCTTTGGCATGAATTTTCACTCTTTTACTTTACAGTATTTACAGCGTTTTTTGTATGAAAAAATGGAACAGCGCCTCTGGTGTGCGAAAAAGGAACTATTTTTTTCTTTGAAAATTGTCAATTTGAAATTGTCAAAGTTCCAATTTACTTTACGTCTCAAGCACTGAAAACTCGTGCTAAGGATACTGGCCAGTGTTTATATCGGAAACTTGGCAATTAAGTAATTTTGTTGTCTTTCCGAGACATGGTATTACAGTAGTTATTTTTGCATTTCTTTGATCCGCCTTCACTACCGTATACTTATTTTAATTATCTGGAAAAGCAAACTACTACCAACAAATCTGAAAGTCTTCATCATGGTTATGGCAAACGACATTTTAAAAATTCTATCTTTTTCCCCACTTCCATCAACAGTAAGGAAGTAAAAATTTTACGACCATATTACCCACCAAGTTACCCCATACTTCATCATACTAACTCAAAGCCTTTACTCAAACAGGTATACCGTTGATGTTGTTGATGCATACTCAGAATAGACGCAAGATGAGTTTGCTCAGCCATTTATGACTTAAGCACGCTTTCAAAGTACGCCTTTTATGACTTTATCGGAGTTTGCAGCTTCCCGTTAAAAGCTATGTCTAGGAAAATCGGTTATGCTGACGACGAGTAACGGATGAATTGCTGTCTGAACGTGGAACATGCCCTGGTTGAAGGCAAGTAGTGTTCCAGACGCGCCTTAAAGTGCCTTTAGCATTCTGACGGGGTCCCGATTGAGGGCCAACCGAAACGGGTTACCGTGACCGTGGAACGTAAACGACTTTTTTTAGCCTGGTAAAATCATCAAATAAGTCCTTTCACCCCGAGCGGGGCAGGAGGAACTGTCAGTCTCGTACTGACTAAAATCCACGGTGTCCTTCAATAGCCCCTTACGTTCCGGGTCACGGTAATGAGATAAGTCCCGCGACCCTGGCAGGCTTTGGCCATCTAGAGGGGGACCCGTCATTATGCTGACGCTCTTTAAGGCGCGCGAGGAACACAACGCGCCGTCGATCCAACTTAAAGGCTATATTGAAGAAACAATAATAAGATTTCAGTCACGTAGTAGTACGAGTCTGACAGTCCCGTTCCGCTGTAAGACGGGGGGACTCATTTGCAAACTATACCACCTAAAAAAAGGCTAGGAAGAGAGGTCTCGAATAATGCTTCACACTATCCCTTGTCGGTGCAAACAAACACGAATCGAAAGTGCAAATAGGCAGATTTTCAACAAATATTTTGGTATGTTCGTGGGCCAAACAAATATTTGTTTCGACGAGTATTGATCCCTTGATCCGATGTCGTTTAGGTCTTTATTGTTGGCACTGTTTTATGATTGGCAATCTAGAATAATTGGTTGTTTATCGGCATTTGTTTTTATGTCTTTGTCATTATCGTGTTTGACATAACATTATAATGTCAGTTTAATCACCACTTTCCACAAATTCTGCACAACTAACGAATCTCCGAACGGGTCGTTCCCAACGGTCCGTGAGTCTATTGTTCTCCTAATGAAGGGTCATAGACGCTTAAGGTGAAAATGTGAGTTTCTTTATGTGAGTTTAACTCACTCTTTTTCTCTACATTGTAATTCGGTGATTATTTATAAATATTCCACACATACCATTTTACATATAGTTTTTTTTTTTTACTTTTTTGCACCAAAGAAGCCAAAAATGTGATCACAACAACGTCATCACAACAGCTATTAATTGATAAATGATATTTATTTTGTAAGTTCGTGATGAAAAAACACGTCACAACCAATATTTTTAAAGCTATATGAGGCCGGTTTTTCACACTTGACTACTCTGAGAAGAAACAGCCGAAACATAATCAGAGGTCACAGTCTCTTTAAAAGTCCAGACATTGTTTTGCTCAGGTCATGCGAGGACCATGCGGGTGTCTGAGATGGTCTTTTGAGGAAAAAACCACACAGGTTTGAGTGGACACGTCCAGTCAGTGCAAGTATTTGTCGGTTATCGTGTAGTGCGACTTAGAACACAAGGAGGTCAACTCGGAACACAACGAGCTATTAAAGGAAATAGTACATTTATTTGTCCAATATTAACGCATTCCACCATTCATTGCAAGCGCCCAACAAAAAGGTTATGCTACGCAAGCGTGCCTATTTTCACTTTGTACAAAAATGTACGGAATGGATCTTTCAATGTGATCCACGACCATGTTACGCACGAATGCGTGGCTGGCAAATAAATGAAACGTGAAGCTAAGGTTGCAAACTATGAGCGTAGTGAAGGTGCGGAGTGGAGAAAACACTAAAGAGAGAGAGAGAGGGCAGCATCACTGAAGAGGAACGGAGATTTAGTGCAATCCTGTTGGTTAATATTTCTCCGTTTCTCTGTTCCGCAGCCGCGCTCCGTTCTTGTGGTGAGGCAGCTTTATAGTGGATCCAGAGCTTAGCCTTAGTGTTATCTATGGACTTAGCCCCTTTCCTTCACATCATGCCCTTTGGGTTTCAGAAGTGATGATAGTTTCATAACAGATAATTCTGTTAAATTTTGGTGGTTGCAGTCCAGAGGCCCCTGTAATTATCATGTTTACTAAACCTATTTGGCCAGCTTATTTGAAGTACTACGACGAAAATTCTTTGGGAAATCAAAAAACGCCTCTAGCGTACAAGTAAGGAACTAATTTTATCCATCCAATAACTTCAAAGCCGCGTTTACTTCACGTTACAAAAACGTGAAAACTCGTGAGATAGCCTTTCCGGTACAATTTCGAGTCCAATTATTTTTAATACCCCTTACTTAGAGGCAAGATTATAGGTTTAAAATAAAATCACCAGCTCATACTGATAATCCCATTTAAATTAAAACCAATACGATAGATATTATCACACTTTGCCATCAAAATTTAAAGCGTCCGACATTTTGAACACTCGCACAAAATCCAACGACATTGTTTGCTCGAATCGGTTCGCTTTACATTTTATTTTTACCGGTCGCCATATTTGATTTCCATTTTACTAGTGACGTAGGTACCTCGGCGTAACAATACGTTTTATTCAAATCAGTTTCGCAGTTTAGTTTTGAAACCGGTGGCTTTTGTTCGAGAGCGTTTGTTTTCACTGAATTTATAAAGGCTTCAACAGTGGTGTTAGGTAAATCCTATGATTATTCTTTTAGTTTATTGGGAGAGCATTTGGTACTAAATAATTGCTTGTATCGTTCGAAAGTTTTAGAATTTATTTTGCAAATCAATTACAAGAGCTGTTGTTCAAATCTTCGTGTTTTCTCAACAAGTTTCGATAGTTAAAATTTCATAGCTTTGGTTGTATACGTAAGGAATGTATCCCACCCTTTCACACGTACATGAGTTTTAAATGCGTCTGCTGGCATAAAAAAAAATACAACTTTGAGAACCTCCTTCTTTTTTAGAAGTCGGTTAAAAATTGCTTCAACCAAAACAGAAAGCTATACCAAGATAGGTACGACAAGAAAAAAAAAACAAAATAATATTTAGAATTGGGAAACGGCTAATTTATAACATTTTGAAATTCTATAGATTGAATTTGAATGCAATTGGCGAGTTTCCACATTTATAAAGACTTGAAATACTGAACAGCAATAAGAAAAAGATAGGTACGTTAAACATGATTATTACAATATCATATTACAAGTTGGTTATAAGTAAAACTTTGCTAGACGTTATTTATGGCTTAGTACATAGGTCCATACATTATGGCGGTCCAACTTGTCTAAGCGAACATGTTTAATGTTTTCGTAAATCAGGGTTTAGGATAACGGCCATGAATCTTTGAGCACTCCAGATGACCTACTAATCTTTTAGCGGTAGTTGTTTGTTGCTTTATGGGTTAGTATCTAAACATGTGAATATTAGGTATGTATACATGTTTTAAGAAGAAAATGGATAGATCTTGTTTTGTTTTCTTTTTTTCATTAAAACTTTGCCCGACACTAGGAATTTCTTCTGTATCATGAATGCGTACATACTCAAACGCCCAGGCCCGGAACAACAACTTGCAGATCATACAAAATTATTTGCTCTGTGCGGGAATCGAACCTGCAACACGCAGCGAAGCGCATCAAATCACATTACCACTGCACCAACCGTGCCTTCAAGGTACGTGTTTTAAGAAGATATTGATGGCGATTTATTTTTGTGCAAGAAGTATGGAACATTAAGAGAGTATGACTACAAACATTATGTATGACTAGCTGACCCTGCAAACTTCGTACAGCCTCAAAAACACCTTTTAAACCTTCCCTGGACATCCAAAAATAATTTAAAACCTAAATCAGCCGAATCGGTTCAGCCGTTCTCGAGTTTTAGCGAGACTAACGAACAGCAATTGGTTTTTATACTTCAGAATATTGTGTTTAAACACAGGATAGATATCGAGATTATGTCCTCATGTCATGTGGGTCCACCTCATTGTACTGACTGCTCTTTAAGGCACGGGTGGAACATGTCGCGCCGTCGTGTCGTGCTGGGTGGTCCATGATCGACCAGCGAGTCGCCCGACACTCGCCGTCCGTAGCCGATACGGTAGTCTCAAAATTTAGTATGATGAGACTAATAAATTCTAAAATGTCTATAATGCTGGGCACATGCCTCTTTTCTGAGAGTGGATACCTGGATAAAATAGGGTTGGGTTTAATATTACCTACATTCTACATAATACCAATCTTTTGGTCCAGTGGCTGGCCTGGTCACGTCACATTTCCCGAAAGTATATCCAATCCAAAGGCAAAGCATTTCTTAGAACTGTAAACGGCGCTCTATAGTAACAAGTTTAAACTATTATGGACAAACACTTACACCGCCTTTGAAATTTAAAATCACTTGAATGTGATAAAATCAAAGGAACTTGACTTTATCAGAGTCAAGTGTATAAAATAGCTATTGAAGATTTAAATCTTTTTGAATGAATTGAGATTTCTGATAGCGCTATTCAAGACGAAGAGTATTCAATCTTGAGTACTAAGTATTGAAGCTTTATTTTAAGTGGTTACTTTAGCTGAAGAATTTCTCTGTTTATAAAATTGCCGAAAACATACGTTTGTTATTATCTTACGATATATCTTTCAGCGAGTAAAGGGCAACTCGCTGTCCGACCGTGGACCATGCCCGGGTCGTGTTCCACGCGCGTTTCAACCCCTTCCCTTCCGTGACCCCGGAACATAAAGGGCTATTGAAGGACACCGTGGATTTTAGTTAGTATAAGTCATACAGTCCCTTCCGCCCTGCCTGGGGTGGGAGGACTTATTTGATGATTTTACAACGCTTAAAAAAAGGATATAATTCTTATGCGTGACTATTATGTTAGGTTACCGCGTCCCTGAAACGCAAAGGCAATTGTAGGGGCAGGGTAGATTTTTGTCAAAATAATCTAACAGCCACTTCCCCTCCATCCAGGGCCGTTGTATAAATTGATAATCACTAGAACATTCCTAGGCTTTCTTTTTTTATCGTGGTAAAAAAGTCGAGTCTCCCACCCAGGGCAGGGCACTTCTTCTTAGTTACACAAGCCCAAGGCTTTCAGCACCTCCGGTTATTGACCTCAAGGCTCCCAGAACGTTCTCTGCAAAAATATTTACCACCAAAATCGCAAAGCTTTTAAGCCACAAATTGGTATTGATATTGACTGGTCTCGACATGAAAGAAAACCTAGCACGACTGTTTGCGTCCTTTATTATAATACCTGGGAATATTTTATATGCTAATACACGTTTATTTTTAATCTTAAACCCTCCGTTCATATATCAGGCTGTCCTGATTTGACCTTACTAAGGTCATGAACTTTTCATCGATGTTTTTGGTCTCATGTGATTAGGACTCTATTAAAATAAGAAAGAGTTTTCTTGTATATCGTATACTTAATCTTTTATGAAAGGGTATTGTATAAAAGTTTATTTATTTTTTCTTTCTACTTTGGGAATCGAAAGAAATATTTCTTTCGAGATAAGTCCTTCAGTGTTGAGAATCATTGTCGTTGAGTTTTATTTGTAGCGATTTGTGGCTTAATGGATTGCCACGTGTACACGAAGCTTTCATTGTAGGACTGATACTAAGAGCTAAGATAAGTGGTACCTAAATGCTTTCGAAGTGTTTCGTATTTATTTTGTAAAAAACTTTGAATGGTTTTATAAGATTTTTGTTATCATTTTTTTTCAGCAAATTGGTTTTGTTATGGTGATAAAATCTATTGGATTTCGGCCATACATAATAATATAAGGGGTTAACTTCATTGTATTTTTGCACCCCTATCGGCTCCTGACAGAAATACGTCGAATTACAAACCCTGTATAATATTAAGACTAGGACTCACTGTCCTTTTGGAACTGACTTCAAAATAAGGTTGTGTACTTAGACGATGTTCTTTTCCGGTACTCCAAGCCAGAAAAAAAATGTGTAAAACACCTTATCTTTCGAAAATCGGTGGCAAAAACGAATTAATTAACAAAACCACCGACTTCCGAAAGTTATTTTACACATTTATTTGTGGAGGTTATTGTAGGCAGTTAGGTTTTTTTGTGTGCTCGATATTTACTCTTTGATTAAAGTCTTTATTACGTAATCATCCAATTGCCGTCGACTGCTTAATGTACGCCTTCCCCAAAGAGCGCCAATCCTCTCGCTGCCAGCCACATTCTTCAAATCATCGACACATCTTGTCGCTACACTACGTTTGCCCATTCACGGTCTCCACTCTAGCACTTGTCAGCTCCATCTACCATCTGACCGTTTACAGACCGGCCGACTTCCACTTCAGCATGCTTATTCTTTCGCCTGGTAAAAACAAAGTTGTCATCAACGGACTTTCAAAAATTCCAACCATATTTACTTACTTCAGATACTCTGTAGCTATAATCAACATGTCTAAACTATTTAGTTTAGATTAATGCTAAAATTATTTTGATTAGTTTCTCGTTCTATAACTAGTTTGGTTAGTAGTATGGTGGTGTTAGAAGTTGGGACAGCTGTATCAAATTTGATCAGAACAGTATAAATTACTATGTTGTGGAACTTGTAGCTGGATTAGTTTATCTGAGTTACTTTAAGTAACGTATTTACTTTAATAAAATTAGGTAATAGGTTTTATTATGCGTCTTTGAAATTTTCAAAGGTACCTAATTTGTAACAGTCAACAACAAAATGGAACATGCTAGTAATACTATGGTACGAATGTTGAACTAAAATTAAATATCGAAGTAGTGAAATTAGGGTTTTCTGAAGAGAGAACATAGTAAAGACAACTGTAGGGCTGTAACTCACCAGACACAACACGATGAAGTTCGTCATTAGCTTATACATGTTCCCACTGCTGGGACACAGGCCTCCTCTGAAGAGAGGGAGTGGGCCATAATCCACAAGGCGGCCCAGTGCGGGTTGAAACTTTGTTCCTAAATATAATGAATCCAGCCTATTATTGACTCATACATGAGTAAATTATTTTTCTCATACAGACAAGACATGAATATTAATCACCACGCTAACTAAAGTCAGTTTGTTAAATTCGGATTCCATGTTTCTTACAATAAAAATGCATTTGAATTGAAAAGTCCAGAGTTTGGCATTCATGATTTTCTTTTTATCTTTGAATATGTCATATGTGTATGATGTCATGAAAGGCAAAGGAATGTGGGATAGTGTTACTCTTTTTGAGACACACTGGCATATCATGACATCTCAAAGAGAGAGCGATAGTGATAGTAGTTCCACTGTAGGAAAGAGACAGCTACTAAGTCGTCTAATGCCATCTCGTTCCCACAGTGAAACTACTTTTGGTTTAAGACGTTATGGTAGATCAGCATCGGACAGACCTCGTTCTACTCGTTGTTATGTAGGTACTTTTATCTTACTTTTTATTTACCATTTTCTCTAAAGAAGTCTCCATATTTATCTTCTGTGCTATCTGCCAACTTTCTACCGTCTCTCAGCAAATAAAAAGCAAGCAAAAATAATTTTACAGCACACGTTTTCAAACTACATTCCCAAGAGATTTAATTCAAAAGAACTAAACAGTTTTGTTCTTTCTCAAATTCAGTTCCACTAACAAAGTACGCTTCCGTAATTCAGTGAAATTCACCTCCCAATCTAGCGAAAAATGTAGCTATCCTTTTGCTCGAAAATATTTCACTTAAATCGATCATGATAGTACAGGTATCCTAGGTAGTTTGTTGTCGCTCGACGCTTCAGCATTCACTTCAATTGATCACGAACGCCGCAAGGAACGTTCGCGTGTTATTCGATTCCTCTTTTCAATGCCGCAAGTGGTTTGTTCTGGAGTCTAGTCAGAAAAAGTGAATTTAATCGTATTATTTGAAAACT
The DNA here is from genome assembly GCA_036375495.1 of Agrotis segetum. Lineage (NCBI taxonomy): Eukaryota > Metazoa > Arthropoda > Insecta > Lepidoptera > Noctuidae > Agrotis > Agrotis segetum. The sequence goes on from JAQSVV010000651.1 coordinate 148,097, forward strand.
TAACTCGGTTGTAGAAATAGAGTTAAAAATTTTTCAGTAGGTAATTTAGGAGATTTTTATCGGGAGTGCGATTGGGTTGGAAAATAATTTTACGCTTGTTAAGTTTGTAACTGAGTTTCTTCACAAATTCTGCTGTGTACATATATTTGAATACGAAATTGTAATTTCGTTTTGAGATTGGTTTGGTTGTAATTTGTTTGGTGTAATATAATTTTGTCTAGTTTAATAATATCATTTTGTGTAGTTCAATATAATTATTATCCCACAGCGCTCCCACCGCAGGGCCACCGGCTTTCCCACTGTGAAAGATATGGTACATAATCTACAACTTGGTTACGAACGGGATGAAACCATTACTATGAATTATTGGTTCTCAGAGAAACTGGTTTCTTCACGATAGTCGCTTCCACCATTTTGAATTTATTCACAACTCCTTTATTAACACTTTAACTGTCCGCGCAGCAGACACAACATCTAAACAATATGTCCTGGAACACATGTGATTCATCGGACAGGGAATGGGTTGATTACAAAAAATACAAATAATACCAAGATATTTGGGAAAAATTATTATAATAAATAATTTCATACTTACCAAGTTTTATTACCGCAGAAAGGTGTATAAATGAAGTCACAATTACGTGTAGATTCCACTGGTCATGTTTCTACAGACCCTTAGCTAGGTCTTACGATACCTTTGGGATTCATTCGTTACCTGACCCATAAAACATTATACTTTACTAGTACTCTGAAATTTTGAAACGAAGCTTGATTTTCACTTTTGCCTACACTCTGTATTTTCATCTAGAAGCCAGCGAAATTTTATCTTGTCTAGACCGAATGTTAGTTAATGGTTGTATAAAACTTTATTGAAGTCCGTATAAACATGATTTATGATACTAAAATGTCGATGAGAGGAAAAACCATGTGGCAGTTTCTTATCTCAAGAGGAGTCAATTGAAGGTTGTGTGTGTTGGGCACGAAGTCTCAAGTTTCGTGAGTAACTTTAGCAATTACGTACTGAAAAATGGATTTTTCTTAGTCAGCGCTTCTGAGTTTGATGTTCAGCAAGGCCATTCAATAACATTTTGAAGTACCTAATTTAGATAAGAATTATCTTGTCTTTCGTTTTTATGCCAAACGTAACAGAAAATTCATAATCATAGAAAGATTAGGCGGTGATATATAAGTACACCCGCGTTTCGTCACAATAGATATGAATCCAATGATAAGCCAGTAGTACCAGTAAATGGACACTCATCCAGAGTCCTCAACTATAAAAAGATTATGGTTGTCACGAGGTTCTTTCTTATTGGTAATTATAGAACAAAGTATAACACAAAAAAACCTGTAGATGATAATAGGTCATAATCTAATAGGTATAATATGTCTTTGGATTTTTTTTCCCAAAACAAACCAAAAGGTAAACCTGTTTACCTTTCTTTGTATGTTGATAAATAGATATTATAATCTATTTTCATCAGCAACAAAATTCTCTCATACGTCACCTCAAATAATTGTCCTCATACACACTTAACAGCACCCACGCTGTATCAAAACGAAGATCAAAATATACGCTACCTTCACGATATACGGATATCTTCCAAGATGGTCTACCTTCTACACCATCTCAGAAGATATCCAATTATCGAAGCATTGTGTCTGACGAGTCTATTGAAGTTCGTCTAGCTGCAGTGCATAATGTAGATAGGTCTCAGAAACTGGTGCGTCCAGTTATTAATGCCGATCGATTGGCATAGTTTAAGGGAGTCGGTTACTGTCTGTTGGGATCTGCTTTAATGGTGGTTTGTTGCTCAGCAAGTTTCCGTTGATATGGTCTGTGATGTTGGAATTTTTACGGGCTAAGTAGCAGTCCTGAACGTATAAGAGAACTGAAGGAAAGGGATGAATTTTAATCAGGATAAGTCTCACATTCGCCTATACTCCAACCTGAACTAAGAACTAATTTAACGAATCCCTAACCCTCAGATCAAAGAAATAGGCAGATAGAACGCTCAGAACACGCGAGTGTCTCCACCAAAGTTAATACAAACTCAAATAGAATTACATTCCATAATGTTTTCTTTGTTTTTGAGAACAACTTTTACGATGGGTAAAGACACGAGACGGCATATTTTGGCAAAAAACAACAACGACGCGCAGCTTGGTACGACGCGTAGCTTGGTACTGTCGCGACTTTGTATTCGATTTTGATTTTGTATTTACTTTGGTGGACCCACTCGCGTGTTCTGAGCGCTCTACCTGCCTATTTCTTTGATCTGAGCCCTAACCCAATAAAAAGCAATCTGATACCCGGTACCTATTGGAGTGTGCTTGGGATTATAGACCTTATTTCCGCGCTACGTTTTACTTTAACGCTATTTTTCCGTGAACTCTATAAACCCTAAAACTTTGAAATACCCAGAAATCTGGAAGTTAGGAAGACTCGAAAACTTGCGAAAAAATCAACTTAAATTGCTAGAATACAGGTGTTCTCAGAAATGTTTCTCAGATTTGCCCTTATTTTTTACTCACTTTTATTTTCTTTTTCAATGCAGAGTGGTGATAAATGTATGATAGAAATGTTTTGTCAGTCGGTTAAACACACACAAATTACGGAAATTGTACTTTATTTTCATCACGGGGATGATAATGTTATTTTGATTCCACAATCAAAAAGGCGGTTCCACAATTAAGGTTGACTGGTAGATAAGGTTGACTGGTAGAAAATGCCTAAGGCATTAAGTCCGCCTATGTACTCTGTGCATGAAGTTTTAATAAATAAATAAATAAATAAATTAAAACTCACTAATGAATCCTGCCAAATTACACACGTAGATTTTAATTTTGAAATTGAAACAACAATGCTAGGCTGTTGCACCACAACAACACTGCAACGGCATACATTTTAATCATTCTTTAAAACAAAGTACTCTACCGACCTAATTGTAGGAATGGAAAAAATATGTTTTCTTTTGACCAACGGTAATCTACGGCGTGTTTGTCAGCTGAAATTTATCTTTTTTTACCCCTAGATTTTATGTCACTGTAAATTTTCCTTTTTTCTCTTTTTGTTCTCTCAAATTACGCCACGTGTATACATTTGAACAAAAACGTAACTAGAGACCTTGTTCTTGAAAATGGGTCACAGTTTTTTCAGTCAGTAAATAGGTAGATGGTGAATGTAAAAGCTTTCTTAGTTGAATCATCCTCATTTGAGAGAGAATTTTGTCAGGATTTACAAGGATGTGTGTCGTTGTGGTAATTATTTTTTACAGGTAATAATGTTGAATTGACGAAAACACTATCCCACAATCGCTCAAGACTAGTGTTTCTGTGTGTTACCAGTGCGTTCTATCCGTAATAAATTGCGAATAAGTAACAACACAAAGACATTCATCAGAGAACTATAGTAACCGACATTGCGCATAGAATCAGCATGCTGAAGTGGACCCACCATCATTGCAGACGGGCAGACGGTCGGTGGAGCAGACATGTGCTAGAGTGGAGACCGCGAATGGGCAAATGCAGTGTAGTACGCCCTACGGCAAGACAGATCTATGATTTGAAGAATGTGGCTGACAGCGGATGGATTTGGAAAAGATCTTATCACTCATAATATCATTATGTCAACAGTGTAGTTTTGTTGGTTTTTAAAAGCAGAACTGTTGAAAGATTGAGCACCTGAGTTGTTTATGAGTAACACTAACATATTCTACTTTTACCGTTATTGATAGTGTTTTTCAACATACATTTTGATATTAAATGGGTCTAGTCTTTCTTCACTAAAAGGATTTTGTCTGATTCCGAAACTAAACAGAAAAAATACCTGAAGAATGTTCTTAAATATTTGACTAATGGTTGAAATGCCAACATCAAATATTCATTTCACCGACACACAAAGACTGATAAAATATTCAGGTTTCTATGAATACGCTCTGTCAAGAAATACTCAAGTATATTTTGTTTTTAGGTCAAAAATCAAAATCAAAGCATTTATTTCAAGAAGGCCAGTTACAAGCACTTTTTTATGAGATAAACCCACCACACTATTCCCAAACCACTGCAACTTCTTTCAGTTACAGGCACTTAAGAAATTTCAAAAGAAAAAAAAACAGTCATAAAATAGTTATGGTGCTACAGTCCCAATCACAAGACATAATAACTGTGAAAGTACCGTAGGTGCCCATTCCAATGTGTAGGTGCTCTATACATACATAGACTATGACAAAGTATTAATAAATCTAATCCCATTACTTCCTACTTTATAAGAAGAAAAATATATCAAACAACCAAAACCTAAAAGCAACAAAGATGATATCTTATTTACTCAACAAGAAAACACAAAAAATGGCCGCAAACATCAAACATCCACCAGAGTATCATATCTCGGGGCTTTTAATCTGAAGAATGCTGGCACTAAACAAACGAAGAATAAATCCAAACTTCCCTTTTGTACCGTTTATTGTCGTAACAAATGGCGTTACACGGAATGGAAGATTGCGGATTACTTACGTATTGAAGCTGCGGCAGAAATAACTTTGGAGAGAAATTTTAATGCTAAGTCGAAACATAACCCCACCGTCGTATCTCCACGTTGTCGTCGTGGTGGGGCTTTCATACTAAGAGGGATACACCGGGGAAAGGCGCGCCGCCTGGAGGATCGAGCAGTTAGCTCAAGCTTTCAGGCGGCGCGGGCCCAGTCGTCTGAGACTGGGTCAGGGGGGGAATGTTCACTTCCGGTACGCGTCTAGTCTATAGACGTAACCGTGAAGTGAACCGGGGAGGGCAAATGGGGTGTAGGAACAGAGGAACTCACCTCTTTAAAAAAGTGAATTACAGTCATGGAAAAGTTGTTACAAGAGTTAATACCCCAGGCGGGTACCAGCTGCTCCGCAGCTGGAGAATCCCGCACCGGATCCGTCCGGTCAGTCCCACCGTACTCTGGGGGGGACAATAATACCTTTTACCCTGATTTTGGTCCGGCAGTCGCCGCATTGAGCCAGGGAGGCTCACGTGCCCGTGAGGAGGAGTCACTGGACTTGTCCAGTACGTCCGACTCACCGGCACCGAACACCGAGCGGGCACAGAGTGCCGCTCCGAGGAGGAAGGGGGCGATGGTGCTTGAGTCGGAGTCCGACTCGGCATCAGACGCCGTGAGCTTCCGGAGCATAGTCTCCGGAAGCGCAGCGAGGAGCGACGAGGGGGGCGCCAACAGGAGGTCTGAGTTCCTGAAGCGCTCCCGCGAAGATGTCTCGTCGTCAGAGGAGGGGCATGTCTCGGCCCGTAAGATCCCCACGAGCGTGCGGGGTAAAGGCCGAGGCAAGTCCTCGGGAAGGGGGGCCCCCTCTGGAGAGCCCAACACGAGTTTGGCCTCGAACGAGGCCAAACTGGCAGAGGCTGTGGAAGCCGCAATACGCACCGTCGCCCTGAAGCGAAAAAGGAGTAGTAAGGAGGGTGCGATCGGCGAAGCCACGGCCTTGATCATGGCGGCCACGCGGATTCACGGCGGGGCTCCGGCTGCAAGGGACGATATGTCCGAACTGCGGTCGGAAGTCACCCGCTTGACTGCCGCCATGAGGGAGCTCCAGAAGGAGAACGCCGCCCTTAGGTCAGACCTGGCTGGCCTTCGGGCGGCTGGCCGTCGGGAGGCGCCGGCAGGGAGTGCTAAGGCGGGAAGTGGGGGGAGTGCCAAGGAGAAAGGCCGGCCCGCATCAGAGGAGAACGCAGTGCTGACTCTGGTGCGACAGGAGCTGGCCGCCTTCCAGCAGCGGTTCTCCGTATTGGAGAGCCGCGTGCTTCGACCCCCATTGGCGACCTCGTACGCGGCTGCAGCTGCGTCGAAGCCTCCCCCAACGACGAGGCCACCTCAGGGAAAAACGGCCCCGGCGGCGGCGGCGCCTGCGAGGGCGAAGACGGCCCCGGCCAAGCCTGGCCAGGCGGGCCCAGCTAAGGCCAAGCCGCCCCCGACCCCGACACCTGCGGGGCCGAAACCGGCGAAGAAAAGGAAGGCCCAGGCCGAGAACCAGCCGTCCCAGCAGCCTCCTCCTAAGACTCCCCCGGCCAGCGCCGAATGGCAAGTGGCCGGGGAGAAGAGGAAGGCTGCCAATACGGCCAGGTCCTCGAGGCGGAGGGAGAGACGGCGGCGTAAAAAAGAGCGCGACGCCGCGGCGCGGTTGCGCGCCCCAAAGACCGCGGCTGTGGTAATAACACTGCAGCCGGACGCGGTCAAGAGGGGCGTGTCCTATCGGGACGTACTGGCTAAGGCGCGGGAGGCGGTGAACCTCGCGGAGCTCGGCATTGCCGGGGGTCTCCGACTACGGGTCACCGCAACGGGGGCTCGGATGCTGGAGCTCCCGGGCGCGGCCAGTGGCCCTACCGCCGACGCTCTAGCTGAAAGGCTAAGAGCGTCCTTAAACGCGGACGAGGCCCGAGTGTCCAGGCCCACCAAGCGCGCAGATGTGCGCATATTGGGTCTGGACGACTCAGTGACGGCGGAGGACATAGTGGCTGCCGTGGCCAGGACTGGGGGGTGCCCTCCCGATCAGGTGAGGGTGGGCGCCCTCCGTCCTGGCCTCGCGGGGTTGCAAACCGCTACGGTTAGCTGCCCCGTGTCGGCGGCCAAAAAGATGCAGGAAGGCCGAAGGCTCCTGGTTGGTTGGGTGGCTGCCCAGGTAAAGGTCCTGGAGCCCAGACCAATGAGGTGCTTCCGCTGCCAAGTGGGCAACCACGCGGCGTGCGTGTGCACCTCGGAGGTAGACCGCAGCGACAGGTGCTTCCGCTGCGGCCAGCCCGGTCACAAGGCCGGCTCGTGTAACGCCCCGCCGCACTGCTTCGCATGTGCGGCGGCTGGCAAGCCGGCCGATCACCGGGCTGGGGGCAGGGCCTGCGCCCCACCCACCAAGGCCAGGGGCAGAGGTAAGCCCTCTGCCGCCGCCGTCACCGCCACTCCCGCCGCCGCTGCCGCCGCTCCCGCCGCCGCCGCCGCCGCCGCCGTGGCCACGCCCTCGAGGAGGGCCCTGGAGGAGGACGCAATGGATTCAGATTAATGTCTCCATTGCGCTTCCTCCAGGCGAACATCAACCACTGCGCCGCTGCTCAGGATCTTTTGCTCCAGAGCATGGCGCAGTGGTTGATCAACGTCGCCGTGGTCGCCGAGCCGTATTTTGTCCTGCCCAGGAATGACTGGGTAGCGGACCTGGACGGCTCGGTGACCCTAATTTCGTCGGCCGCCGCTGGTACCCCGCCCCTCGATCGTGTCGAGAGAGGGCACGGGATTGTCGCAGCCCGGTTCGGGGAGATCGCCGTGGTAGGCGTTTACTTCTCCCCGAACCGATCTATCGCCGAGTTCCAAGACTCCCTAGAGGAGCTGGGAGACGTCGTCGTCGCCCTCGGTTCCCTCCCCGCGCTCGTCCTGGGGGACTTCAACGCCAAAAGTCCGGCTTGGGGTTCCCGGAGCACGGACTGCTATCGGGGCAGGAGGCTCGAGCGCTGGGCCCGTGCGCATGGCCTGGTGATCGAGAACCGGGGTTCCGTCCCCACGTGCGTGCGGTGGACGGGCGAGTCGGTGGTAGACGTAACGTTTGCCAGCGCCGCCCTGTCACCGCGCGTCACCGACTGGCGTGTTGTGGAGGAGGTGGAGACCTATTCCGACCACCGGTATATCCGGTTCGACGTCTCCACCCAGACCTCAGACGCGCCGGTCTCAAGTGGGCGGAACCTGAGTGGTCCGCGATGGGCGCTGAAGCAGCTGGACCGGGAGCTATTCCTGGAAGCCTCGATCGTGCAGGCCTGGGTGTCACCACCGGACAGGCCTGCCGACGTAGACGACGAGGCTGAGTGGTTCCGGGAGGCCATGTCGGAAATCTGTGACGTGGCCATGCCCCGGGTCCGGCAAGGACGCGCCCGGCGTCAGCTGTACTGGTGGTCAAGCGAGTTGGCAGCGCTGCGCGAAGCGTGCGTTGCTGCGCGCCGCCGGTACACCAGATTCCGCAGGCGCCGCACCCGACCTCCGGATGCGGCGACTGTAGAGGCGGAGCTGCATGAGGGCTACAGGGCAGCGAAGACCGCCCTCCGCGACGCGATCTGGCGGGCCAAGGAATTGGCCCGCGAGGAGATGCTGGGGACTCTGGACGGGGACCCATGGGGCCGCCCCTACAAGTGGGTGCGAGAAAAGCTCCGCCCCTGGGCCCCCCCGTTGACGCAGAGTCTCCGGCCTCAGTTCGTGGAGGACGTGGTGAGCGCCCTGTTCCCTTCGCGAGGGGAGGAGTATGCTCCCCCGCCCATGGCTCCGTCTCCGACGGAATCTGAGGAGGATGCTGACGCAAACGCGGATCACAGCGACGACGACGTCTACGACGCTCCAGAGGTGACCGAGGTAGACCTGAGAGTGGCGGTACAACGGCTCAAAGCCAAAAATACCGCCCCAGGACCCGATGGCCTGCCAGGAAAAGCCTGGGTCCTGGCCTTCGGGACTCTCGGGCCTCGACTAGGGGGGCTCTTAAGCGCGTGCCTGGAGAGGGGCCGGTTCCCGCTTCGTTGGAAGACGGGGAAACTGGTCCTGATCCAGAAGTCCGGGCGCCCTGCGGACTCTCCGTCCGCATTCCGGCCCATCGTGCTGCTCGACGAGGTGGGCAAGCTCTTTGAGAGAGTAATTGCAGACCGCCTCGCCGGGCACCTGAATCGAGTGGGTCCGAACCTGTCGGAGAGCCAGTTCGGCTTCCGCAGGGGGCGCTCGACCGTGGATGCAATCATGCGCGTGAGAGCCCTCACGACGGGGGATGCAGTGGCCCGGGGCAGGGTCGTCTTGGCGGTGTCTCTGGACATCACCAATGCCTTCAACACCCTGCCCTGGAGTTGCATCAGGGAGGCACTCCGGTATCACCGGGTGCCGACCTACCTCCGCCGAACAGTCGAGGACTACCTGACGGACAGAGCCGTCATCTACCCCGGTCACCGGGGAGAGTGGAACCGGCGAGAGATGTCGTGCGGTGTTCCACAGGGTTCGGTCCTGGGACCGCCCTTGTGGAACATCGGTTACGACTGGGTGCTGCGCAGCGACCTCCCTGACGGCGTCAGCGTAATTTGTTACGCTGACGACACGCTCGTCCTTGCACAGGGAGAGTCGCACCAGGCGGCGGCCGACGTGGCGACGGAAGCGGTCGCGACAGTCGTTCAGAGGATCCGGCGGTTGGGACTCGAGGTGGCGCTGCACAAGACGGAGGCCATGTGTTTTCATGGCCGCCGTAACGCGCCACAGTCGAGTTACAGCATTACGGTGGAAGGAGTTCCGATCGGCGTACAGGGGACGATGAAGTACCTGGGACTCGTCCTCGACAGCCGGTGGAACTTCAGGGAGCATTTCCTGAGTTTGGCCCCAAAGCTGAACCGTACAGCAGCCGCCCTCAGGCGACTGCTGCCCAATCTCAGCGGGCCAAACGCTTCCTGCCGTAGGCTGTACGCTGGCGTCGTGCGGTCCATGGCCCTCTACGGGGCCCCTGTGTGGGCCCTGAGCATCCGGACGCGACCACAGAAGCTGGTCGCATGCCAGAGGGTCATGGCTATCCGAATGATCCGGGGATACCGCACGATCGCAGGCGAATCGGCCAACCTGCTTGCCGGATTGCTGCCTTGGGATCTGGAGGCGACTGCCCTCCAGCGCGTCTATGAGTGGCGCGTGGAGGCGCAGCGCCGGGGCGTGACCCCGCTGCCTCGCGAAGTCGAGGCGCGGCGCGAAGACCTCCGGCGCGATCTCAGGGCAGTATGGAAGGAACGACTGTCGCGACCGACGGCCGGGCACGCCGCAATTGCGGCGGTAAGACCCCTCTTTGAGGAGTGGCTGGAGAGAAGTCATGGCGTCCTGACCTACCGCTTGACGCAGGTCCTCACCGGACACGGAAGTTTCGGGAGGTACCTGTGTCTGATGCGAAAGGAGGAGACGCCTGGGTGCCACCACTGCGAAGATCGCCCGGAGGACACGGTGGAGCATACGGTGCAAGACTGCCCAGCTTGGGCGGAGCACCGACGTGTCCTCACGGCTGCGATAGGCGGAGACCTCTCGCGCCCGGCATTGGTTGCGGCCATGCTGCGGGGCGAGACGGAGTGGGAAGCGGTCAGCTCCTTCTGCGAGGCAGTAATGCTCGTCAAGGAGGAGGCAGGCCGCGAGCGAGAGAGGACAGCGTCCTCCCTCCGCCCCAGCCGCAGTGGTAGGCGCCCACGGCGACGGACGTCGCAAGATGATCTCCGGCCACCGTAGGCGCGGGCATGCGGGCAGCGAGTAAAGGGCAACTCGCTGCCCGACCAAGGACCATGCCCGGGTCGACGGCGCGTTGTGTCCCACGCGCGCCTCAAAGAGCGTCAGCATAATGACGGGGCCCCCCTCTCAGAGGGCCAAAGCCTGCCGGGGTCGCGGGATTATTCCCTAACCGTAACCCCGGAACGTAACAGGCTATGAAGGACACCGTGGATTTTAGTCAGTAGAAGTCTGACAGTCCCTCCCGCCCTGCCCGGGGTTGGAGGACTCATTTGATGATTTTACCACGCTAAAAAAAAAAAAAAAAAAAGTCGAAACATAAAATGTTTATCTTCATATTTAAATTTAATGCCGTTTGTTTTCTAAACATAAGTAAAAATGGCTGGTGAAATAATAGAATGAGTTAATGCATGGATAAAGCACAAGATTATGAATTTATTTTCTAATTTACAAATCATGAATGCTAGTTCTTGGAATGTTTATGTTCCAGATTAATTTTCGTCTTTACTCAAATTTAGAAATCGATAAAGAAAATTAATACTAAGTAATTCTAAGTACTCCAATCGGATCTTTGTATGATCAATACAAATAACACCTTTTATGATCAATACAAACAATACCTATTAGAGACCCATGCTGTGGTACAGCCAGGCATCATAGAACTAACACTTATGTTATTAAACAGGACTAGGATGAAAAACGTCACGAAAATCAAGTTGACTATGGTATCAGTTCCTCAAACTCCCAAAAAATTTCACCTTTTCACTCATCAAACCGGGTCACTCAATTCATATCATTTATAAAGCAAAATCCGTTTGACCATTGTTCTAAACCTATGAAAGTATTCCAGGCATGCCTTTTGTTTCACAAAGCAACGTTAATAACCGGCACAATTTTTCTCGTTCATACCGTCCAGCTAATCCCATGAAATCATGGAGTCAGTTATGATAGAGTTTCGTGTTGGGTTTTACCAAATACCTGTTATGATGGTGATGATTCGAATCTTCACATTTAAGTCTTAATCCTCTATGGTGTAGCAGTTTTTTTTTGTAATGCTTAGAAATTATTGAAATTTAAGGGTTAAAAGATTATTTAGAAGTTTTAGATTCAATGCTAACTATCAAACTCATTAATACACACAATATAATATATATTATACATACATAGATGATGTAGTAATACCGTCAGTGTAACAAGGTTTGATTGAAGTCATTTTGTGGCTAGTTCAAGTGTATATGTCTTTCTCGTATGTTCTTTTTACTACGAAGTATTAAACTGAGTAAACCCAGATATTGGAGACCCGAATGAATTGAAAATTTAATTATTTTGTCCGAATTTTCTGTGTCATGTTACATTAAGTTTTAATCGGATTTCTGTGTTGATTCGAGGATTAATGACGAATGTGAATCTCATTGGATCCCTCTTTTCATGTGGTCGTTCTTCGTCATCAAAACGGATTATCATTATTTTAAAAAAATGTTTCAAAGACAATCATTAATTGGTTTTCATGAGCTGAATCTTTGTTTTCAGTGACTTGGTCTTTTTCATCTCATACATAAGAACGCCATTATAGGTACTCTGAAAGTAGTTCGGTAACAATCATAAACATGACATGTATTCCTCACAAAACTTACAATAAAAAAAGTACTTATTCACATTTTCGCCAGAAAAAGATCTGACCTAAAACAAAGAATATCAGAAAGTCACATTCATATGAAATACTTTAAATATCAAACTTTTGCGCGGCTCAGCAAAAAATATCATCGCGAGGCATATCTAAGTGTAGGTTTACGAAAGTTACAATGTAATATAATACGAATATGATAAGAAAGTGGAACAAATAAAATTTATAGTCTATTATGATATGGAATATTTCTGGCAGCTCCTTGGCATTTCGGCTGTGAAGTATTTGATTTGTGCGCCCTACATTTTTGTTACAGATCTAAGCAGTTCAAAAGTTTTAGAACATTTTGTTAGTTCGTTATGACTCTGGCGATTTATTTGTTATGACGACAGCCTATACTTACGAGCTGTACTTAACTATTTCATAAATATTTGGTCGTTTTAATAACAGTAAAATAGTTGGTAATTGGCTTATCAGATTTCAGTTTCTGTTTGATTGACATCTTATAAACTAGGAAATTAAAACTAAAGTAAAGCTGTTCTGAACAAGTACAAACTTTCTTTCCAACTATTACCTAAAATTTAACTACGTCTACTTGGCTTTCTTAACCAAAAAAAAAATCCTACTTATACATACATATTCAAGAAAAACAAATTAATTCTATGTTTGCATGGGCCTAAGCGGAGTGAAAATTTTCCCCCGACTTAATTTGACATTTCTTCTCAAAGTCCTCTGCTGTACCTATGTGGGTCTAAAGTATATCCTCTGAGTAAATATTGGAGGTCCAAAGTCCCATATTCAATATACAAATGTAAGGTAATTTAGTCTTCAGGGGTTTCCTTTTTAGGGGAATGGAAATTCTTTTCTATTCATGTATATTGGGACGACAAAACTTTTTCACCTTTTTCAAGGTGTTGTTTCTGAGTCTGAAAAGTCACCTTTAGTGCTTCCTCTTTCTTTCTTTCTTTGTATTTTGTTGTGTCATTATGTTATTTATAAGAAAAATAGAAATATTTCAGTCGATCAAACTCAAAGCATTTATTTTGATTTGATCATTACAAACACTTTTGAATTATAAAAGAATAGTATAATGATAAACTACCTACAGTCCCAGTCAGTCAGCCAGTATAAGAACTTGTAAAAGTGCAGTAGTTTTCTAAGTTTTCTGACAGGAAATAATAATAACTACATTACGTTATTTATTGTACCTTGACAGAGAAGTGATTGGTAGGATTGCAGCGCGATAAAAAATAATGTTTTATTTACGAGATATCAAATAACTAATAGTTACGCCTTTGCACTATATGGCGATATTTTAAAATCTTGAGTTTTCTGTGACATCAAGTTTATATAAAGCCTTACCTAATAGTGGTAAAAAAATGTTGGTGATATTTTGGTGAAATGCATTGTATCACTAGGCAGAAATATAGCTATTAATAATAAAGTTTAATTACATTTTTCCACGTACATGAGTGCTTTTTATTATTCAAATATAGCTACATAACTAGGCACAAATGTTTTTAATCAACTTATACTTGATAACACTTTGGTGCATAAAAATCCATCAATAAAAATATTTTCTCTTGGAACGAGAAGTGGAATCAGCATAATAATTCGAGGGCCTATCCCGCAATGCACTTGAAAGCCACTTCAAAACATCGAGAGCCAACCAACTTTGTGAATAAACTCACCTAATTTGCTCCCATTTTAGTATCAATATTTCCTTCCATCCCTTTTCGAGGGTGGTGTATATTTTTCATTTTGTCTTTGTAGTTAAAATAACTGTGTAGGCTGAACGGTCAATGAAATGTTTTTATATGGAACGGACTCTATAAGGATGGTTTAACTTAATTGTATTTTTCATTTAAATTTGTAAAGGTTTGGTTATGTTTTTTTTAATGTCGATGAATGGACTGTCAGACTTTAAGTGACGAAAAGTCCACTCTGTTCCTCCAGATAACATTTGTTAACGTTCTAGGACCACGGTGTTCTTTTAATGTGGTGCTAATAAATGGTTTTACTAAAGAATGTAGTTCTCGGTCGTATGAGTCTGTCGTGCTTTTGTTCCCCTTAATTTTGAGGATATCGTCAACCTAATTACACACTGTAGTCCATAATATCTAGATGGCAAATTGACATAAATATTGTTTAGTCAAATAGCACACTTTTGTCCCTAAACTACTGTCACAGCTAATAATTTGTTCACTAGCAAAATGAGTTATTTTTTATGGGAGACTTAACATTATAATACCACATTCATAATCCCCATGCATATGGAATTCACTTTGTCTATGACCTTAATCAAATCTCACGAGCATACCATTCAAGCCAAAGAAATGAAACGAACCAAGAAAAATAGACGTCACAATCCTTATAACTCCAGATCTGCATAGGACATTACATTACTCAAAACCCGACGACTAATCCGAGGATTAAGAACCAAACACACAAAAGAAGGCAATCCGCATAATCCTTGAGGCTTCCCAACGGATAGAAAGAAAGAAAAGAAGGAAAGAGAAGCATAGTTCTTAATGCCATTGACATTTCATTCCATCTCAAGCAACCACAACAACTAAAACTAATTTATTTCCTCGAAGATAAAGATTCCGCTTGTCTGTTCCGCGAATCGAATCTCGGTACTCGTGATTGCATTCAGGCACTCGAATTGCGATAGAAAAGCTAAAGGGGAATTAAATTTTACTCGCCAATTGCTGCTTTTTATAAAATGCGAATTAGACTCGATGCAGACTGTGGGAAGTCTGTTCATAGGTCTTGAAGATTGTATGTATGTTTGTGATAGTAAATTCAATCAAAAGGTTATAAGAATTAAGTTATGCTAATTAAAAAAAATAGATGATTTCATTGTACTAAAACGATGTTCAGTAAAAACATCTTATATTTTTGCAAATTAGCTAAATAGGATCACTCCTTTCAGACGAGGTTTAAAGTAGCTCTTACATTGGGTAATACAGTCATGTTTTATAAAAGATATATTTTATGATGTTTCTTACATACTCCCTCCTTATGGTAACTACAAAATGTGAACGTGCTGTCCATTGCATGCCACTCTTGCCGCATGTAAGTTTTACCTTGAAAACATTGGGAAGTTCTGGAAAGTGTGGAACAAATTGAACAGGAGTATTGGGAAAGGTCAATTCCAATCTTTTTACCCCTGAGACATAATTATTATGGTGCTGTTTTCTACGGTTGAAAAGTTATGACCACTTTCCGTGTTCAGATCGGCAACAAAATACTTAGAGATAACAATTAAATCAAATTCTCCAACTTTAAAACTAATTGGAATATCTGTATGACTAATCATGTATGCTTTGGCAAATTTTCTCCAATACGTTGTCAACTTTCGTGAGTGTAAACTTTTAGTACGGTTTTTTTCTTTTTTAATGTTGCCACTCACTATAAAGAATTTCTCTTGTGTCGTGGATGGCTTTACAAACACAGGAACTCAAATACACAAACACCCAGAGCCGGAACAACCACTTGTAGGTCATACAAATATTTCTTCCGTACGGGGATCGAACCTTCGACATGCTGCACAGCAATCTATAGAGGGTTCGATAACTGAGTGACTGCGTCAACCGTGCCGTTGTACTTTGTACCGTTGTGTGATTATATTCTTTTACTGCTAAGCAAAGGCCCAGCTTTACTATCAACAATATTATCAGACAATAATAATATCTAGTAGCATTTGGGACAACCAAATAATAATATAATAATAAATAATATTTAATATTCCACAACTATCACACAACGCCGTCTAGTCCTAAGCTAAGCAGAGCTTGTGTTATGGGTACTAGATAACTGATAAACATACTTATATTTCTAAATACATACATAATATAGATAAATTACACCCAGACACAGAACAAAATAAATGATTGTGCTCATCACACAAACATTTGTCCTGGGTGGGAATCGAACCACTAGACCAACAGGCCAGTCAAATAAGTATAATCTACATTTTATTTTAGGAATTCCTACAGCAAATTAATAACTACCAAGAGACCAAACGATATTATAACCACAAATAAATTACAGAATTGTTCGAATATTTCACGGTGGTAGCGACTGGGGGATCAAAACACTTACAGTAATAGCTCCTTTGAAGCTTAGCAGCTTAAGCGCTGGATTGTCGCTTGAGCGTCCAGCATTAGGGGAAAGTCTGGTCGCTTAGAGCGTCTACTTCAATTTTCCAATAGTATGATTTCTATATATTGTTTGGCGTTTAGAGTAGGTAGATGTTTTGGTTTTCGGAGGTACTTTGATTTTAGCAGTTTCATTTATAGTATTAGATAAGAAGTGTTTTGGATGTACATTTACGAGTAAGTGACGTCATTAAATGAAAAGGAGATGGCTAAATGAGTGCCCCAGTCGCCTATAAGAATTTCATTTTAACTCGTAGTATTTGAAAATTCATTAATGAATTTTTTAATGTTTAATAATTTCCTAAGACTTATATAAAATGTTAAACATAAAAAAGTATCTGAATTGCTTTTCGCTCATTTTTTATTGACATGACTTGGTCACGATGAAATAATGAAAACTAGGGAAGGGTAATAACGCTTTTACAGACTGTTAAAATGAAACTGTATTTAATCGATTTTTACTAATGTGATTTAAAACGATTTGTTTGCTGAAATTAAAAATTGGCGTTGAAACAGTATTTGGCGGGAATCGATAGATTCAGAGTCGTTTCGTTGCTTTTTATTGTGTTTTCATGCGTTTTGATTTGGAAAATCGGATTGTTTTAAAGTGATTCGTCCATTAAACTCAACTTCATTATTTTCGTTAAAAGCTTCTTAGTTTAATCTTAGTTCATGTTTTGTGCAGAATAATATTAACTGGACAGGTTCCGTCCGAACTGGAAGGAAGACGCCCAACATCGTGAAAGGTAGGAGTGGAAAGAGAATATTGCCCAGCACGCGTAGCATGGCGATTCTATCTCTATTCTACCAGGAAAAGACAAGGTTATTTCATCGTTATTTCTATACAAATCGACTGTTTTTTTGCACAAATATGACACCATTCGTACACTATTGAAGAAAAGAACGTTTATTTTCCATATTTATTACATTACCATGTTTAAAACGCTAAAAATATTTCTACGTTTTGTCATTTGTCTATTCTTGCGTCGAGAAAACCTCTTTCTACGGCGCCATGCTACACCTGCTGGAGTGGGAGAGAAAAAAAAAACTGAAGTATGATCGATACTACTTTCTAACGATTTCAATCGATTCTTTTATCGTTTCTGTGACTATTTGAGTTCAATCCCATCTTTAAGAAAAAAACAAACGTCAGATGTCATTTGAACGCTCTGCGCTCTGCTTATTAATATTGTTCGTTGTGATTCTTCCTTTTGCTTCCCCCCGCTTGTTTATTGGACTTCCTGCTTGCAAACCTACCGACCTCTCGCTTCTCGACCCGGACTTGACTTGTATACAGTGAATCATGCAATGCATAAACTGTGGTATATCCACGCGAAGACTGCGGCGTCATAAACACTCGAGAGGAGCTCGTGGCTAAATAATTATAACCGCACAGGCTGATCTTTCAGCCAACATTGTCATCCTTGTTTTGAACTGCTGCATTCAGGAGCAACTGGTGAAATTCGTTTATTCGGCTATTCAACGGAGAGCTTAGCTTGTGGTCGTTCTGTGAAAATATTGCAAAGCCATCGCCATGTAGTGGAAAGAAACAGTTCAAAGTTGCAGAAATTAACAACATCACATCCAGATTTCCATCACCACGTAATAAAATGACATTTAAACACAGTCCGTCGCTTCGTATTCTTTCAGACTTTATTTATAAGAATCACAGATTATCGAATAAATATACTATTTCCTATTTTTCTTGTTTCATTTCGAAATTGTTAAATGTATCCTTAGCTAATTAGAGGGTTCAACGAGTTCAGAAAGGATATATCAAGATATCGTTTGTTTATCATTACAACTACATACCTACTTATATCGTCTGTGAACTGTCTTTATTTTAAGTTTAAGCACGTATCACATTATTTGGTAAGTAGTTTGAAGATATTTAATTAATCTGAGTGGGTCACAAATGTGGTCATCAATAAATAAATACAATCGTAGATACATAAAACTAAACGCCTACGTAAAAGTTTATAGCAATATCAATATTTGCAATTTTTGTAGTACTTTTAATGGTA
Source organism: Agrotis segetum (assembly GCA_036375495.1). NCBI lineage: Eukaryota > Metazoa > Arthropoda > Insecta > Lepidoptera > Noctuidae > Agrotis > Agrotis segetum. The sequence goes on from JAQSVV010000651.1 coordinate 166,160, forward strand.
GGTGTTCACGTTTTTTTTATCATGATTATGAAGATATAACAAGTTTTAGAAACTTTTTTTATGTGAAATATGAATATTGAGCTATTCAGCGTTATACAGTGCTAGGTCCCATTTCTATAGCTGTCTGAATTTTTCCCCATACTTGAACTTTTCATCTCCTTTGTAAGGATCAATGTTTGTTACTTTTTATTGCAAAAAGGTAGTGAACGGATTTGAATGTAAATAAGCACAAAACATACAATATATAAACTGAACATCCAGGTTACTTTTTATCCCGGTGCTATGGAAACCGTTATTAAAGTCAGTTTTTTAAACCTTGCGTCCTCTCACTAGTTATTTCTCCTGTATCGTGGGTTCGTTCACAAACTTTTTAATTCACATATTATGCGAACAGTAGGTACGAGTTAAAGACCATACACATTTTTTTTTCATGAGTTAAATCTAAATAAAGCTTTACATAATAACAAGCGAGATACAACAATGTGTAATGTAGCGATCTGCCGAACTAGATTAAATAAAATCTGTCTTTTCAGGTCATCACTTTATAATAAACATTTGAGAATAAGACAACAGTATTTTCATTAGACGACAAATTATCAAGAAATAATTTACCTATACATTATAATTTAATTCCACGCAAGCGACAGGTAACAGCTACTAGAGGCTATTATTTGCTTTATGCACTCAATAGATTACAATTTCTCGGGTTTTCACATTTTAGTTCAGAACTACACAACATCTCTAAAGTTTTTGTTGTCTACACTATAGTTAAGTAAACGAGTCTATAAAATAAGAAGGCTACAACAAAAACTTAATATTGCAAACGTTTTTGTACTATTCCCCAACAAAACATTTTCAACAAAACTTTCCTCTTAACGTTATTAGTTTGACAAAGACAACGAAACAAAGTACTTTTGACAATAGAAATAACTGTGCAGTCAGCTTTTCGTACTATTAGTACTATCACTATGTTTTCGGGATTTCCCATCGGGATTTTCTCCGTAGCAGCGTGCGGGATTGTAATGTTTTGATGGAAATAGGCGCCCCCTTATTACTTGTGAATTAAACACACATGGCGAAATATAGATGACGTATCTTCTTTAGGTACGACTCTGTCTAATACAAGGGAATAGCTTGCATGATGCTTTAAAGATAATATCAAACTTACATTTTATTATTGATTTAAGTTTTTCATGGAAATCAATGACGGAAAATATAGTTAAAAACCTGGAGTCATAATAAATTATGACTCCATAATATAGCAAATACTGACACAAAAACGATGTATTGATTGTTACCTACGTACTACAAAAAATACATATAATAGAATAAAAAAATATGTATTCAAAATTACACACAAACACTCAAGTGAGTTACTGTGTATTGCCTGAAGACGGGCGTCGCAGCCGAGAAAGGGCTAAAAAACGTTGGAAATTTTAGAGACTGGCCAGAAAAAGCGAAAATCAAAAACGAATAGAAGGATTTATAAAGAAAGCCTTTGCCCAGCAGTGGGACAGAAAAGGCTTATAATTATTTTATTTTAATCACAGTAATATTAGAAAGAAGTATGAGTGATGTCTTACAAACCAAATTATTTTTCTGCTTGTACAAACATTTCATTTTATATGCACGATAACAGTTTTTCCTTGTGAACCAATACGTCGGTAGTTCGGCAAATATAAGAGGAAATGTTTTAATATTTGCACAATTTGTCTGGGAGGAACGTGCTGCCAAATTCTGTTGGCGTATATCATTGAGTTGAATGTCTCCAACGTTTTGAGTTAAGAGAGAGAGTTTTTTTTCTTTGTCGAGAATTAAAGTTTCAAAGATTTATAAAAAATACGTGTGACACTCGGGGACTACCGCGGTAAAGCTACATATTGCATAGATTTTTTTACCAGTTTTTATAAAGTAAAAATTATTTATTTATTACTCTACTAATTAGGCTATGGTCTGCAGCCACGGCCAATCAAGTGAAACGTCAAGAAAAATATTCAATCACTCAAACTTTATTCATTCTCGTTGATATGGCGGTTGTTTTAACGACATTCGATATGACTTAGTAGAGACTAAAAGAGATAGATCTTTTTAGCGTGGTAAAATCATCAAATAAAAATCATCATCAATCAAATGAGTCCTCCCACCCCGGGCAGGGCAGAGGGACTGTCAGACTGACTAAAATCCTCGGTGTCTTTCAATAGCCCTTTATGTTCCGGGGTTACAGTAATGAGATAAAAGTCCCACGACCTCGGCAGGCTTTGCCCCTCTAGGGGGGGAGGGGGGGGCAGTTATGAGCAGTTAGCAGCTAGTCTACACGAATACGTCTTGTCAACCACTTTTGTTGACCCACATCAGCTTTTTGTGTTCTATTGAAGAAGTATTGATCAAGTTTTCAGCGTGTCTCAAGCACTTTTCAAAAATTTCAAACTGCTTTTAGGCCAATAGGTAAGGATGACTATTGATACACATCAAGCTATAATAAACCAGTATAAGCTGACCGTGTTATACGTGGAAAGATCATAGAAAGCAAAACCATGATAGGTGAAGGAAAGCATCGTGTAGAAACTGACATGTTCTAGAACCAAAAATTCGAAAGCATGTGACATCTACCAACCCGCACTGGGCCCGCGTGGTAGATTATGGCCCACTCCCGCTCACAGAAAGGAGACCTGTGTCCCAGCAGTGGGAAAAATATAGGCTGATGATGATGATGATGATGAAGACCATGATAAAATAGTTATGTATAGCTTCGAGAATTCTATTTTCAGCAATGGAATGCGATAGGCCCATTTATTGGATATTTCATATTTTGACATAATTACTATCAATAGATAATAATATTATCAGTGTGACCTTTGAAAAATAAGGAAATATACTCAAAGGTGACAATCGTCGTTACGTGTCTTCTCCTCATAAATGTTACACGCGATTCTTCAATATTGACCAGAATATCACAATATATACTGATGAAAATAATTTTACCAGTTAGGGACTTTACTCATGGCAACTACAAGTGAAAATTAACCTTACCAACACGACATATGACATAAAACACGTCGTTATCTACGGGTACATTAAAAACAAAACACGATCGACACGACGACGTCAAGTTAATCAAATTGCATCATTATTTCTTAATAGCAAGGTTGATTTTCACTTGTAGTTGGAATCGGTCAAATCGCATCGCATCGCGCCATGGGTAACATGGATATTTTGTTTGAAAAAAAAAAAGAATTTTTAAATATTTCTTTATCTACTGCCCAAAAAACGTTACACAATACAGCTTGTAACATAAAATAACATATTCCATATACGAAATAAACAATTTGTATCCGGTAGCGTAGAGAAAAGTAAATACGACAGAGGCAGCATAAAACCGATGGCTACGATCTCGTAGCCGCGTAGCTGTGACGTCAGCTACGAGGGCTACGAAGTTGCTACGGCGTAGCATCAATTTATACGGAGTTTGTGAATTAGATGCTCCTCTTGCATTTGACACATTTTGCGATATTGTTGACGGTCAAGATTTTAGCAACAAGTCGGTCGCTAGAATATCGCAGGTCGCAGTTAAATTTTGAGAATATTTTGTGTTGCTAAATATCAGCAAGACAATTATACCCTGGGGTGCTAAGACAGGAAACCTCCACATGCGCCCGTGGACTGGAGTTCCATCTCGGATACGTCCGGGGGGACGACCAGTTCATCGGGCCGGTGTAGCCTGGGATGCGGGCAGAAACCCTTCTTTAGCTCTTTGCCCGTATGCGAATAGCCTGTCGTGTGGACGCTCCAGAGCGTGTCCCTCTGATCAGCAGAGGGCACAGCGGCGGAGCGGGCTTGCGAACGTGTCGTGTTTCGTGTCAAATGCCTGTTAGGGTCGCGGGTTTTTTTCTTAACCCAGGATACACGGGTGTAATTTAGTCAGTAAGAGTCTGACAGTCCCTTCCGCCCCACCCAGGGCCCTGGTAACTCATTACCGCAAAAATAATCCTTATTACTAATACTTTAAGGACCAATATAACAAGAAGGTATTTGAGAGATGCCTCAGTAAGTATTTGCATGAAAGTGTCTATGTCTAGAGCAGCCTTCGCATTCTATCCGAACAGCGATTTCATCGCACTTCACAATGACCTATTTCTCGAAATAGAAATCCTTTATATTTTATTTACTTTCAGTGCAAAGCCTTCACAACTTCGTCTATCAAATTATCTACTTGTCACCCAAATTCGATTGAAACTTGCTCAGTATTTACTCAATCAATTTACCTCCAACTTTTTGTCTACAACAATTTTGGAACAAGCACCTCAAACATTCTATTTGCCCTTACAATTGGGTCAACATATTTTTATAGTTCAGAAGTCCTTGGGCCTAATAGTAACCTCTAATACAGCAGATAGTAAGTCCGCGTCCAGGTTCGGACAATAAATTTTATTAGGATTTTCTTAGTAGCCCCGCAGTTAAAACCACTGAAAATGAAGTGATAATGCACTTATGCCTCCGTACATACTTATGTCATGCGCAGATAGCTTATACGTTACTACTCAAAAATGGCCAAAAAGTGGTCCATGCATGACACTCCACAGTTTGTCCAGTCATTTACAACAGGATAAGTGTTGTATCTTTTAAACTGTAATAAGAAGACATTTCAAATAATCAGAGGATGGTTTATAGCCAAAAAAAATCAAAGGATATTTTGGCAAGCAAAATCATCAATCGAATTTGACCTCTGGCTAGAGTGTAAGAGACTGTCAGACTTAACTAACTAAAAACCAACCTGTTCCTTCAGTTACCCTCTGTGTTCCTAGACCACGGTGCGCTTTTAATTCTAGTGGCAAATTAAAGGGGTCAGCGTAAACGAAACGAAAAGTATTATTTTCGGTCATTCTAGCACATATCCGGATTTTCGTCTTTTGCACCAAGCTCTAGTCAAACTTCGAATACAGTTCGTATCAAAGAACTTTACAGGAGTTGGATTTCGAAGATAGTTCTCAGAACTTCTTTAGTTCAGAGTCTCGTTTATTTTAGACCCCTATTTGTAAACTGTGTGGTTCCGTAGTATGATGTCGAAACTTAGTAAGATAAACCACAGTTTTAATTTAATTAAGAAAGCTGGATGTTTAGTCCTTTACTTTGCTAATTAGAATAATTCTTTGATATTTCTTAATTTAAATAGTTCCTAGCGTCACAGATTTCTGAGAAAATTCGAGCGAAGCATATTCGTAACTAGCAAATCTAGTTAATGCAGAGTATTTAATAATGTTTACGATTTCTATCATAATTTATAATTTAGTTATGTTCAAAAGAACGTTACCCCACTCCAGGTTTTTTCTTTAAGTATCGTGGGTGCGTCTACAATTTAAACTCACATACTCAAATATTCAAACCAGGAACAACTACTTGTTGCTCATACAAATTACTTAGTGCAGGAATCAAATCCGTGACCCACAGCGCGAAAGTCTATCGTATCAGGATCAACCATACCGTCAAACTATAGTGCCTGTTTGTTATCGAGTTGTGAGGAATTTAAATATTAAACTGTGACTAAAACATTAGCCAAGTTTTAGGTGCCACACGGGACTGTCCTAAAGCGCTAAGCCAGATTTGGCGAGCTTATAGACCTTAATCCCTTATTTGCTGATCTTTGACAAGTAAGGTCAGAATGTCTGACAACTGACTTATCGTTTTAGGCAGTGAATAGGCTGTGAAAACAAGATTAAAATAAATTATAAAATCCCGGTATTTAGTAACATCTTTCAAGATCTACTGAAATACGGGCCCGTACTAAAGTACCTCGAAATCGTTGAGTGTATCCTACACCTTATTATTGTTAAATATGTCATGAGTTTTGAGATCTGAAAAAATCGCAAAACATAGACCTGTTTTGCGATTTTGGCGGTCTCTCCAGTCCTGTGCCCATACCTCTTGCAGGAACGCCCATACCAGTCTGTTCCGACTTTCGGTACCTCGGGTCGCTTGTCCAAGGAGATGGCGATGTAGACCGGGACATAACACACCAGATCAACTCGGGATGGATGAAATGGCGACAGGTCACCGGAACAACTTGCGACCCACGGATGCCCCTCAAGTTAAGGGGAAAATATACAAATCCGTGATTAGACCTGTCGTATTGTATGGATCGGAATGCTAGGCTGTGAAAAAGAGGGATGAGAAACGATTGCATGTAGCGGAGATGAGGATGTTAAGATGGATGTGTGGAGTAACAAGAATGGATAAAGTAAGGAATGAGTTTATAAGAGGCAGCTTGAAAGTGGCGCCTGTTATAGAAAAAATGAAAGGGAATCGTCTATCTTGGTATGGACATGTGATGAGGAGGGATGACAATCATGTGACTAAGAGAGTGATGAGTATGAATGTTGATGGATGGAAAGGAAGAGGAAGGCCAAAGAAGAGATGGATGGATTGTCTAAAGAATGATATGAAAGAAAAAGGAGTAGATGATGCTATGACGTGTGATAGGGGAGAAAGAAATAAAAAAACGTGTTGCGCCGACCCCAAGTAAAATGGGATAAGGGCAGGAAGATGATGATGATGATGTCATGAGTTTTGAGAATACATCCAAAGTTGGGACAGTGATCCAATAGACTTGAATAGTGACTATAATATTTTAGTTCGACCCTCTAACTAATCTTAATGTTCGTAAGTGATATGGAGATGATATGGATGCAGCCTCGCGCGGCAAACGCCTCGCGAGGCAGCTCGCTCTGTGTGGACGCAGCTAATCAACGTAACCAGTCTCTTTCTCCTCAATACCACTCTGATGATGATAAAGGGTGTATCGGAAAAACAACTCAAACACTCTCGGAGGTAGCGGAGTTTATCCTTATCTATCAGGCGTTTGTGGCGACACGTCTGGCGTCTGGGCTGAGTGATTGGTTTCTGCTCTACGGGTCATCGCCCTCCATTTCAATTTATCGAGCAAAAAATATATATTGAAGTAACTTTTGCCAGCGGCTTTGTTTTACCAGGTATTTTCCATGTCTAACGTAATAAATACATAATTATTATTAAGTATTTGCAATTTATTGATGCTCTCATCATGCCTGCATCCTGCATGATAAAATTTCAGGAGCCAACTTTCTTTTGAATACAAAGTGGTCTTATTTAATAATTATGTACACTTCATAACATCTTGCTGTGATTTAAAAGAAAAATACCTACATGCTCTGGGTCAAAATAATGTCTAAAATATTTAGTCCTTATTCCTGTATCCCTAGGGCATATTCGGATTCCAGGCTGACATGTGTTGTTGTCAAACCTTTTATTAAGTCTGTCCCTAGTATAACCTTGGGCATGAGGAGCAAGAAATATTTTGCAAATATTTTCATATTAACTTTCTTCTTATTTCAGGAATTTTAATAAGAAATTTCTTAATTATACAATTAAAATATTCGACTTTTTAATATAGGTACGTATTTACTTAATAAAAATCAAATTAAAATAAAATTATTTATATCATTATTATTTATTTGATACCAATCAAATTATTATAATAATAGTAAGGGTGTATTGCCTAGGCATTAAATTAAAAAAAAATGAATAAGTTCTTCCTTATTTCTTGTATCAAATAAAAACTCCTCAAATATAAAAAAAACCCTGATCTAAAAAATCTCACACACCCACCAATCTTCAAACAGTTCCCTGATCGATTGTTCCAAGTCTCCGAGGCACTTCTGGTTTACTTATAGTTCACTTAATTAACTAACTCGGGCCATCCAATGCCCCCCTTGGCTCCCTCCCAACTTGGACGGTTGGAAAAAAAAGTCGCGACCGAAGTCGGTCAACGCGCTATCAACTTCCATCCGCCATTTTATTTTTACTGTGACGTAATTTTATAATTAGTTATTGTGCGACTATAAAAAAGATTTTTGTAGCAAAACTTTGGTTCCGAAATGTGAAGTTCAGAAGTAAAATTAAATGTTTAAGTATGTTTTGCCATGTTTTAATTTTAGCAGTATAACATCAATAAGGAAAAACTAAAAGTTTAAGCAAGTTTTTACGAACCGCTTACCTGTTTCAGAAAGTGTTCTTGGAAAGTTAAAAATATAAAAGTTTGAGTTATTGATGTTAGGTAGAGTAATTTTCACCAGTGAAAACTGGGTAAACCAATTAGTTTACTCTTTCAATATTTCAAAGGACACAAAAATTCCCATATTATGGTTATTTGTGACTGAAAATTACAGTAAAGAGCGCATCATAACAAAAATATTATTGTCATAAAATAATACACACATTTTTGGGTCATCATAATGAGTCTGGAAAAACTATAGTATGAATATGAGGTATTCAATGTTAGGAGACTGTCATAAAACACAACATAGAGGCAATTGAAATTAGAGGTTGGTTTTACGCCAATCATTTCTGACAGTTTTTCAACGGCCCCCAGAGCGGGAGAACTCTTTCAATGAGTTTCCATAGCAAAAAAGAAGCTAATCCACATTGGTGAAACACTAGCGATACGAGAAAATATTAGAACACTATTATACAAACTGTTACAAAATCCAAATGAATTCAAGATCTTTGAAAGCCAAACAGGGTCAACCAAAGGATCAAGCTTAAAACACGACGGTCAATCTCAACATTTCCCAATCCAGGCTAATAAGCCAGACTTTGACACCAACACCAACTATGATGACCATTAAATTCTCAATTTCCGAGACTGTCCTAAACATTTAGCTGGTTTATGTCCCCTCTTTACATAACGACCCCGCTTAACGCCCATTGGAGTCTATTCCTATTGAATAAACTCATTAAGGTGGCATTCAGCCGTGGTTCCCCGGACAGGTCGATTTTCAATGGCTTTATAAATACATGGGGATCGATCATCAGAGGTTTGTAACAAGAATGGAAATTCGTTGATGTTTCTGGCGAAAATTTTATTAAAGTTTTGGTGGAAACCAAACAACTTCAAAACACGGCCTCACCAAATGAGCGAAAAGTCGAAAATTTTGGTGATTTTTTATTGCTGCACTGCTTTGTAATTACAAATTTAATACATGTTCATGTGTTTTAATTATATGATCCACTTATTAGTTGTAATTGCATGACCTTCTGAAGGGTTCTATATAGAATATGTATAATTATAATTCTTTATTATTGAACGAAGACTCAAATATCTACTGCTTTTGTTTGTTTTAACACATTTTAGTTCAACTAGGCACAAATTCAGACTTCAAGGTTGCTGTTGCAAAATTGTTGATATAACTACCCAATAACATTTTGCCTGATCTTCAAATCGAGAACAAGTCCACAGCAACCCCTGCTTGTATTCGAAAAACGGCACAATATAGGTATAATGATATAACTGAAAACTCTGATAAAGTGGAAAACGTTAGTAAAGGCCTACCTACAGTAGGGTGGAAAACATGGATCGCGTTATACAGGTATAATCTTATTTACGAACTAAAAAGATAACAGCATGACTCGCATGTTCTATTCATGCTATATACGTGCTCTAAACAGTGTCCTACCATTCACCATACGCATAGACACTCTACCTCTGTCAACATGTCTACGCATTGCAAAATCAACCTTAACTTTAACAGAAAAATGTCTAAAATAAAACGTGTCCTTATTTTATAGGGGAAACTTAAAATAGACTTAGAAACCCTAGTGATATGGTTTATTTTTGTTTGCAGGCTGCGGTGTATACAGGGTGTTTTGAGCCGTGAAAGTGGGATTATGCATGGACACGTGAACTAGCGATGTCTGCGGCTTTCCTCTTCGCGGCGCTCGGCGCTTTGGCACTCATCAGCCGCACAGGTGAGAAGGGGTCTTTATTTATGTGAAACCACGGAGCATTAATACGAATAGTTAAGCCCCTTTGTGTTCTATTTTTGAGTTATGCCATTTTATAAAAGCTCTACAAAATAAATGCAAATAAATTGTAAATCCAATTTCCTTCGGTTAGAAAGTTGAAAAATAAAGTCCACCATTTTTTCTTTTATTACATTAATGCATATTATCATTACAATCATATTAACCTTAAAACTCATCGAAATTCATCGGCTCGTGAAGTCACAATTAAGAAAAACTGTTCTTGCTTCTTCGTCCATTTTGGTTTACGTAACAAAAGAAAAATAACGCCGTCTTGTTTTTTTAATTATTATTACAAGTTAACTCTCCAAACATCCGCTAGAGGCGCCACTGTCCTCGCCATATTTCACTCTCACTGAGTACATTACAAGACGGCATTTAGTTGATTACGCTTGCTTTTAAACGCAGCTTACACAGTCTGTGACGTAATACGTCGTCTAAGCTCACCCAAATTCACTGTCAGACGTTCGCGAGAAATTGTCGTTTGTTTAGGTATGTGCTCCACTGATGAGGAACTGGCTAGCTATCGATAGTTTCCTCTCCCGAGACATGTACATTAGTTTATAACACAGTGTGTGAGCAGGTTAATATTATTTATACACTTTTTTTTGTCGTGTAAAATCATCCTATGCGTCTTCCCACCCAGTACGGGACGGGAGGGGTTGTCAGACTTCAATAGCCCTTTACGTTCCAAGGTCACTGTAAAAAAGATACACTAATAAATTGATCGCGGGTAATTTGTGAGATAAAGAACAAAAATCTCGCTTAATGAGCTTCATTAGTATCAGAAATACTCGCTGAGATACTTTATTAGCCGACTTCAAAAAGAAGTCACCCACGGCACTCTCTTATAGCCTCAAAACTATTCGAACTATAATTCACTCGCTCCTTGCTAGAATTCCCGTTCCTTATTATTAGCTGTTGGTTTTTGCTTATCATCGAAGAAGGTACACTTAATACTTCAAGTAGACACAAGACAAAGACAAAAATAATTATGAAACGACAGTCACAGTGTCTCAAGACAAGGGTGTTTAACCAGTGCGTGTTGCCAGTAATGACATAAATATGGCTCTGAAACGTGGTCTTTGACTGCTGGCCTTTTAGAGAGACCGAAAGACGCAGCGTAGGCAGGCCTTCCACTAGGTGGACCGACGACATCGTAAGGGTCGCGGGCAACCGATGGATGCGAGTGGCGAATTATCGTTCAGCGTGGCGGTCTAAGTGGGAGGTCTGTAATGTTTAACAGAAGACGTCCTCCAGCTGATGATGATGATGAGTCACAAGGCGTAAAAATTGTAAAATTTCGACACGTATCTCCAATTTCTCCCATGATTGCTCTAAACACGCGTGAGCGACTAAAAGTCGCTTCGCTTAGCTCTGCTCCCTAATCTAGTGGAACCCGAGCCTTAAGCTGTTCCCAGTCTGACCTCGTTTAAAGCCTTCAATAACAAAACCTTTGTTATTGAGCCAGCAATCCCGGAAAACTGACATAAAATTCCGTCTCAAAAATCGTTTGAAATACCGACAAACGGTGTTTTATTAAACAAGGGCATTTCTTAATATGAAATGGAAGATTAGAGTTTGCGAGTGACAGAGATAAGTGGTGGCCTATCAAAGCTGATCGATTGATGGATGAAACTTTTTCTGCCAAAGTGACTGGATAGATAATGTTTTCGATTTAAGCTCGCTTGCCGATTGAAAGCTCTCGGTGTGAATTGAAATTCAATTTTTTTCCGATATCAGCATTTATCTTTCTTAATTAGCTTAGTTGAGTGTGGAATAATGTTAAAGCTCTGACTTTGACCTGGCAGGGTTTTATTTTTAGCGTTGCAAAATCCTCAAATGAGTCCTCCCACCCCAGGCAGGGTTGGATGGGACTGTCAGACTTGTACTGACTAAAATCCACGGTGTTCTTCAATAGCCCTTTATGTTCCGGGGTCACGGTAAGGAAATAAGTCCCGCGACCCCGGCAGGCTTCGGCCCTCTGAGAGGGGGCCCCGTCATTTTGCTGACGCTCTTTGAGGCGACCTGGCAGGGTTACAAAAATGTTTTATGCGGTTACTGCATCACTGGGACGCTAGTCCCAGTTGGTGTTCTAATTAGTTTGAAACTAACTGTCCCTTCCTTTCCACAAAAAATACGTTTAAGCACACAGTATACATACGAGGCTTTTTAAGCCCGTTATGATGTTCTTGTGGAATAGTAATGCGGGCATAGCCGCGGGCATAAGCTAATAAGCCAGTGTTCTAAATGAAAACTTTGGATAAATTGATGGATGTTTTTTGTATTTCATTATGTCAAAATGGCTGAACGAATCTTGATAAGAGAGTAATACGTAGGAAGCCGTATATCCTTGTTTTACGTTCCATTGGGTTTAATCACTAAGCACGAAATCCGTGGTTTCGGTCTTATTGACAGACGTTTTGACAACGAACCCAAACTAAGAATGAAACTGATTTCAGACTACGCTATCATATAATCTATATATACTCGTATAAAAGCAAAAGGTCACTCACTCATAGGACACGAAAGCTCGGAAACTACCAGTGCTAAGGGTTCAAAATTTTGCACAGGGGTTCTTTTTAGGACGTAGGTACCCGCTAAGAACGGATTTTGCGATATTACGCCCCTAAGGGGTTGTTTTTGGGGTTGACAGTTTGTATGAAACTTTTTTGCTATAAGTACTAGGAGTTTCAAATTTTGCATGCGGGTTCTTTTTAAGACGTAGGTGCTACTTTAGAAAAGGGTTTTTCGAAAATCGACCCCTAAGGGGTTGTTTTTGGTGTTGAAAGTTTGTTTGAAACTTCGTTATTACACGTGCTAGGGGTCTCAAATTTTTCATGGGAATTGTTTTTAAGACGTACGCACTACCCTGAACGGGGTTTTTCGAAATTCAACCCCTAAAGGGTTGTTTTAGGTGTTGTTAAATAGAGGTCTTAAATTTTGCATGGGGCTTCTTTTAAGGACGTAGGTGCTCACTAACACAGTATTTTGCGAAATTTCACCTCTAAGGGGTTGTTTTAGGGGTTGATAGGTTGTATGAAACTTTGTTATTACAAGTACTAGAAGTTTAAAATTTTGCATGCTGGTTCTTTCTAGGAAGTAAGTGCTACTTACGACAGAGGTTGTTCGAAATTCGAACCCTAAGGGGTTGTTTTTGGTGATGGTAGTTTGTATGAAACTTTCGTTACTACAAGTGCTAAGAAACTCAAATTTCGCATTGGGTTTGTTTTAGGACGTACGCACTACCTTAGACGGGGTTTCTCGAAATTCAACCCCTGAGGGGTTGTTTTAGGTGTTGATAGATAGAGATCTCAAATTTTGCATGGGGATTCTTTTAAAGACGTAGGTGCTCACCAAGAAGGGCTTTTGCGATATTACTTCCCTAAGGGGTTGGTTTTGGGGTTGACAGTTTGTATGATGCTTTCTTGCTACAAGTACTAGGAGTTTCAAATTTTGCAAGCGTTTTCTTTTCAAGACGTAGGTGCTACTTCAGAAAAGGGTTTTTCGAAATTCGACCCCTAAGCAGTTGTTTTTGGTGTTGAAAGTTTGTTTGAAACTTCGTTATTACACGTGCTAGGAGTCTCAAAATTTTCATGGGAATTGTTTTTAAGACGTACGTACTACCCTCAACGGGGTTTTTCGAGATTCAACCCCTAAAGTGTTCTTTTAGGTGTTGATAGATAGAAATCTCAAATTTTGCATGGGGGTTCTTTTAAGGACGTAGGTGCTCACTAACACAGGATTTTGCGAAGTTTCACCCCTAAGGGGTTGTTTTTGGGGTTGATAAGTTGTATGAAACTTTGCATGGGGGGTCTCAAATTTTGCATGGGGGTTGTTTTAGGACGTAAGCACTACCCAAGATGGGGTTTTTCAAAATTCAACCCTTAATTGGTATGAATAACAGTATGAATCTTTATAACTACAAGCAAGAACTAGGAGTTTTAAATGTTTCACAGGAGGGTTCTTTTGGCACGTAGGTGCTTCTTAAGGCAGGATTTTGAAAATTCTCTCCCGAAGGTTTAGTTTATAGCTTTGGGCACACCGCAATCGTGGCGGTAAGACCCCTCTTTGAGGAGTGGCTGGAGAGGCGTCACGGCGTCCTTATCTTCCGTCTGACGCAGGTCCTCACCGGGCACGGATGTTTCGGGAGGTTCCTTTGTCGTATGGGGAAGGAAGAAACGTCTGGGTGTCACCACTGCGAGGATCGCCCGGAGGATACGGAGGAGCATAGGTGCAGGATTGCCCCGCTTGGGCAGATCACCGCCGTGTCCTCATGCTGCGGGGCGAGACGGAATGGGAAGCGGTCGCCTTGCAAAGGACGAGGCTGAACACGTGAGGGAGAGGACAGCGTCCACCTCATGAACCAAGTGCCGCGGGAGACGTCGCAAGACGATCGCCGGCCACCGTAGGCGCAAGCATGTGGACGGCGAGTAATGGGTGACTCGCCGTCTGATCATAGACCATGCCCGGGTCGACGGCAAGTTGTGTTCCACGCGGGCCTCAATGAGCTGTCCTGTCAGCAATCGGACGGGGCCTCCCTAAGAGGGCCAGAACCTGCCGAGATCGCGGGACTGTCTCACTCGGTAACCGTTACCCTGGTACATAAAAGGCTATTGAAGGAACACCGTGATTTTAGTCAGTACAAGTCTGACAGTCCCTCCTGTCTCGCCCTGGGCGGGAGGACTCATTTGATAATTATGCCACGATAAAAAAAAAGTGGTCGTTTATACATTCATAGTTTGTATGAAACTTCGGTACTACAAGTGCTACGAGTCTCTTATTTTCCCTGGGGTATGTGTCTTTATGACGTAGATGCTTATTAAGATGGGATGTTGCGAAAACCGACTGTTATAGTGTTGTTTGGTGGTCGATAGGATTTTAGTTGCATACTGATTTAGATTTTTGGTCGGAGAAGAAATTCACAGAAGCAAAGTTCGAAATAAGCGCGGACGAAGTCGCGGGCGAAGTGCTAGTAATAATATAATAGCAAATAGTATGATATAGCTTATAGCACCACAATATCGCACTCCATACATTGTTATGGACACGTTCACATTGTACTGTATTTTATATTATCGGCTTGCTAGCATTAAGTCCTTCTTGGCTATGCTTTATAGCACAATATTATAGCGTAGTCTGAAATCAGCTTGAATGATTTAACGATTTGATTTGATAGATAGCTCCGCACTTCCACTCGCATTTGTGATATAATTTTTTTATTGCAATTTGATAGGTATTATCCGTCCGCAGTATGATTTGATTTTAGTTACGCTCGTATATCTGTATCCTTTCCCGTGTTTTCGTTGACGGACTTAGAAAATACACATCCAGATAAACGTGTAACTCCAGAGCAAAGCCTCTAACAACAGCTACTTCTAACACAGCATAAATGTTGCGCCTTATTTGACTCCCATAACTAAAACTAGACGTAACTTTAATTTCCACATTCAACCCATACAGAGAAAACAAGGTCAAAAGAAACACCTACAAATAAATAAATAATATAATGTGCGTACATAATGTAGGTTTGCGAAGGGTCTGTGCGCCGTTTCCGGGGAAGAGTGAGCATTTAGGGCGCTCACTTGAGGAGAAAAGGGAACGATTAGCCCGAGGGCTTAGGAAACGACACGTCTACTCCCTTACGTATGCTTAGGAGTTTGATTCACTATTGAGTGATGTGAACATGAAAATAGGGATAATGATGGGTATGTAGTTACAAAACTTATATAAAAATCAGCCAGTAATGTTCCCACTGCTACTGTTCTCGACATTAGACAGCGACAAAAATCGGTCGCTAAGATGTATCGTTATTAAATTCCTTTAATAGATTTTCAACTTTATTCCGAAAGCATAAGGTTGCAAATCGATTAAAGTTCGACATCGATCGTTATATTTGTCGAGACTTGAGGCCCTGGGACAGAGGCCTTAGAATATGACAGAATATAATAATATTTATTGTAAAACATGAGTATGCATCAAAACAATAATTATGTGCAAGGTCTTAAAATAACAAATTGATCTGCATGTTTTTTGCCAATTATATTTACAATCCTTCAACAATAACCTTCTCTAGGAGATGACTATAATCCAGATTGGCACAATGTCTTCGAATTTTTGGTTCTAGGTCAGGTTTTCTCACGATGAAGCTGTTTCCCGCAGTTTCACCTGCTGCACGACTCGCATTAGTCATAGCGTGATGTTATATAGCCAACAGCCTTGCTCGGGTAGGGCTTAAACGTGATATCTAGCACATAAAGATTTTTTCAATTCGATCCAGTAATTCCTGTACCTTCAACCAAACCAACTCTTCAGAGTTATAATATTAGTATAGATGCGCCTAACTGGGCTCAAACAATAGAAACAGCGCTACCTACTACAATCCTCACGTACTATTTGCACCTCATCTGAATTCTACTTCTATATTTCTGGTCATACAAGCATAGACGATAGTTGTGAGTACTACTACGCCCTCTTATTTCCTTCTGAAAAACCATATTATTGCAGTCATTGTAATTCTTACCCTATAAGAATTACAACGACTGCAATAATATGGTTTCAGCCGAATCTGTTTCCGATTTGTCTACAACAAAAGAAATGTTTTCAGCGTTCTAAGATGTGATTTATATTTTGGTTAAATATTCGTCTCTTTAAACAATCTGATGAATGTATCTCTTTTTTGTCTCCGACGAGGTCACATCAATCCAATTAAAAATATTGCCACTACCAGAAAAAAAAACTCAGGTCAAACAAAAGAAGACCGGACGAATTCACAAAATGGGCAGATGGTAAGATAACGCAACATTATTCGAAGAGCCAAATTACATTTTGTCATGATCCATTTTAATCAAGACCCGCTCCCATTAACCAACATTTCAACAAGATTTCTCTTTATATTTCACGAAAAAAAAAAAAATGGCTGCGCTAACTTAAGCTAAATGTCCTAGAGACAATTGTGTGAGATTTGGAACGTTCGATCCGCCGGGATAGAGGGATCAAGGGATATAACCTTGTCAGATGGAAACGTTAATTAAGAGAATTGTTATGAAGGTGCAATAAGCGATGGTATAATGTCGGGACTACTAATTGGAAGCGAGACCTTTGGACAGTGACCAGGGGAATTGTATCGGTCAACATTTTTAGTGTTTTATTCTCATTGTGATAGATGTGGAAGCTTATTCGTTTTGTTCTTATGTCAAGTCATTGGGATTTTGTGGACTGTGTTCCTTTTTACTCAAGTATATTTCATACAGACTAACATGATAGGTACACAAAAAAAAACTTTTAGCTATTCATTTTCAACTTTTTTTCGGTTTTGGGGTAGAAACTCATCAAACCCTTAGCTTTGGGTGGAGCATAAGGCACTGTCGGAATCACTATGTTAAGACATTCCCGGGATATCAAGTTTAGTCCTATCAGGGTCCGTCAGTTTGCTGACATTTTCAAATACATCGAGCTGTCGACTTAGGCCTAGGCCTTGATCGGATAGCCAGTGAGACAAAATAATTATTATGTTATTTTAAATATTGTAGTGCAAAGAAAAGTTAGAAAATAGTGGTATTCTATTGTTACTAAGTAAATGTCACCATGTAACATTGATTCTATTGCAAAAGAGTTAAATGAGAAAACTTCATATATGCCATAAAACAGTTTCACAATAAAACTACTCTCAACTATCGACTACAAAGTGTAAAATAAATCTTCCAAAAAATATAAACTGCAGCCAACTTCAGAACTTGCCCAGAAAATTAGTTCCATAACTCAAAACAAACAATAGTTGTCTTTGCCAGCCATAATGTCATAATATTACGAAGACAAAACTGTTCGCCAGATAGCGCCACTGTCTTCGATATTAAACTTTGTACCGTGATATTTATCGCGACGCCCCGACAATGTTGGTTCCTATTGTACTTTTAGTATGTTACGCTGACATTGTATAGTGAATTCTTGCTTTATTTAGCGAATACAATTTCTAATGTTCATGGATGTAGAATGGAACGTTTTCTTTTTACATTTTGTGGTTATTTTTTATTTAGTAGAATAAAATTGTTGAAAGCAGTGGTGACCATCGCGTTTTATTGAAGGGCAGCATGGGCAGAGGAACATGTTGGTTTTAAGCATAGATATAGAGCATGGATCTAATGTTAGCTTACATCTATCTCTTTCATAAAAGACCTAGATAAATTGCCACTAACTATTTTTCTCTTTTTCTAGAAAATATGTCAATTTTATTTTACAGTAGCTGTTGCCAGCGGTTTCACCCGCTACAACTCGAAAATTATCCCACGGGAACATAAAATCGGGATAAAAACACATCAACCTAATTCAATGGGTCAAACTCTTTAATAGATTTTACACCTTATCACATATTGGAAGATTAATGTTCGATTGGTATTTGATAGATTAGGGTAAGTTGACTTGGTGGCATCTGTACGTACGTAATGCCATTAGTCTGGGACCCAACGGCTTTACGTACAGATCAACCACCTAGTCATTTTTTGACATGTCGATCTTCGACAGTCGTTACTAGTAGTCAGAAACTCTAAAGTCTGACAACCAGTCATTCGATTGTGGAGGTCCGCAAGACAGTCGCTCCATGTAAAATACTGAAATTCAGCTGCATCTGGTTCGACTGGAAGCCGACCACAATATAGTTGGGAAAAGGCTAGGCAGGTGATGGTATCCTTGACCACCCCTGGACTCTATCTCAACATATAAAATAAGTAGAAACCCGTTATATATAAGTGAAAAGGTGGCTGCTATAAGCTATAATCGCTTAGTCACCTATCTTTAGCTCACGGGTTATTGTTCAGATGATTCAGGGAGTATAGAACGTTGTATTTAAGGATAGCTCACCCTTTCGTGACCTTTTGTGTGGAAATAAAACGACCAAATCGTTCCGAAGTGTATCCAATTTTTATTCAATAACACAGAGAATGTGGATGGAAAAGAAGACGAAAATAAAAAAAATGGATGGATTGTATGAGGAAAATTATGCTAGAAAAAAGAGTGAATGATGCCTTGAAGTCTGACAGGAGAAAATGGAAGAAGAAAATGAATTGCGCCGACCGGACCCATGTAAGATCCGATAAAGGAATATAAGATAGCGAGGAAGCCTGGAACCTTGTACCTTCTGATTTAGTATACAGATGCTTTGGCAAGTAGGCCATCTCAGTCATTCTCGAATTTTTTTCAGTCTATCCTTAATTCCAATTTTCAACGAAACAGCAAGCTTTTCGTCAATTTTCATTTAAAAAAGAAATTCACCCCCAGCGATATATCTGACGGTACCAAAAACCTACACCTAATTATTTCCACGGTACCAATTAAGGAAAGAGTTATGACGAACTACGTCTAGGTACCAACTAAGTACACTATTCAACAACGTCTCTTCATTATAATGTAATTTACATATTAAATTTTCTTTGTGTAACAAACTAAGATTTAGAGCTGGGACGTGAACAAATTCAAATAATTAGATACTTACCCACCTAGTTCAGAAAAACATACTTTGAATTCGAAGCGTAGTGATGTGCTTTGAATACTGTTTAGTTTAGTCGAGTCGAGTAGAAGTGAGTTATTTTTAAGACGTGGTTGTATTTGAATAAGGAATTTAGGTTAGACTCTTTTTGCAAGATTTATTATAATTGATAGAATGGGTTTATTCTGCTGGAATTTGTAATTTTCGCCTGTCACGAAGGTTCCACTTTTTTAACATTCTTTTTGTATTATCTCTTTTACTAGTGTAACGAAAATAATAATTTGTAAATAATTCGCTTAATCGAAAAAAAATAATCAACTGATAACGTCTTATAATTCGATGGACGGCTGCACGCACAAAAAAGATGACGGCATGCGTCGTTACCTCGCTCTGTAGCGTTTCAAAGTAACGGCGTGTCAATTTTTTGTTTATAGCAACATAAGTGCAGTATTTTCTTGTGACGTTGTCACGTTCTACTATCGTCAGTAAACCGACTTTACAGGCAACCGATTTTTTTTTACAGTAGCAACTCGATTTCAATAAATAATCTTCACATAATTAAAAGCAACTCGATATCAATTTAAAACTCATGCTCACATCACTAAACAAGAAGTGAACTTTGAACAAAGACTGAGCCACTTCTCGGTTCGTTCTAGTGACTTAAGTGGCTCCAACTTGACTTGGTCTCAACCTCGCAACGTGATGAGTTTTATAAGTAACATATTTTTTGCATTTACCTATTTGTCGCCCTAAAGAAATTTTGAAAAAAAAAAATGTTGCGAGTTCCAAAACTTTCGGGATTTTAAATTAATCATCGTGGATACAAACGACCAAGAACTTTTCTTTTTTTCCTTAAGTTTCTCAATAAATACGTATTTGTAACAGTGGCTTAAAAAGTTTGGAGTACTCGTAGGTACAGACGCCAGCATGTCAACCTACCCCAATGTGCCAAATACTAATCAAATATTATTAAAAACTACCATGTTCTTTCATTTGCCAATTACGTTCCGAAATCACAATACTCTGTTTAGACCGGCCGCACAATCAGTTTTCCTGATCAGGAATCCTGATCCGTTTTCTATCCGTAAACGGTGAATTCATACAAATGTGTTTGCATGTCACACACATTTGTATAAATTCCCATACTTTCGAAAAACGGATCAGAATTCCTGATCAGGAAAACTGATGTATGCGGCCGGCCTTAGACGGTCCTGCGACCCCGGACAATCCCACAATTCTGAGAATCAGAAGCTGGTTATCATAGCCTACTTTTTTTGTCCACAGGTTGCACAGACAACACAAATGGACTAGGAACCGACGGTGTGCAAGAACTGGACTATACTGACGTAGACCTTGGACTGACGCAGCGAGGGCCTCGCTTCGATGTCCCTCACTCCAAGAATGTGACCGCCTTGGTCGGGAAGACAGCGCAACTCAACTGCAGGGTACATGATCTTGGGAATAGAACAGTGAGTATACTTTTAAGCCTCCTCTTCACAATTGGCCATGATGGCCGTGTTTGCCGAACAGAAACGGCGCTATACAAATAATCGAGATAGAATTATTTGCATCTTGCTTTCTGATATAGCGCCGTCTCCTTCTGTTCGGCAAACACGGCCATCATGGCCGATTGTGAAGAGGAGGCTTTAAATGGGAAATGATAAAATGAGCAACAATATTACTAAAACAGCAACAAAATTACTAACTCAGCCACTATATTACAACTGGGTAACAATTTTAGTTCTGGGGGCACCCCGAGGTTTGGTTTGGTTAGGTTGTAGACAGAAATAGAAGCCCCGTCCAGCGGGGCTCCGTCGTGTATGTTTTGGATAATTAATTTGATTCGTGTCTGACAAAGTAATTTTGTGGCCCATGTAATTTTTAGTGGACAATAAAGCTAAGAAATTAGATGCTGCTTGTCCTATTTCTTCTAAATTTTAACTTATAATTTCAAAAGGGCTTCCTTCTTGGTAATCTCGCTAAGAGTCAAGAGTAACTTAGATCAAGCAAAATAATAAAAGGTGCCTTTTCATGGCATAACTAAAATAAATAATTGATTTGATTTTTTGTGTTTTGGTAAATATGTACAGCTCAGACAAAAAATTTGGTCAAGGCTCTGCCGTACCATTTAATAATTAGTAAAATCATCACAAATGAGTCCTCCCGCACTAGGTTTGGTAGGGATTGTCAGACGTGTACTGACTAAAATCCACCGTATTCCTTCGATTGCTTTAACGTTCCAGGGTCACGGTTTCCTGTTTTGTCGAACCTTTAGAACAATACTACTGGATGTTCCTAGAGTCCTGATTTAATGTTCGTATTCGGGAGCGGGGTGTACTTGACTTGACTCGTAAAATAATTGTCCTTGGAAGCAGCAAGCCCGAGAAACAAATGAATTCGTTTAGTTTCAAGAGATATTAAATGCAGCCATTTGTTTCTTCACTAATTTAAATCCTTTGACAGTTAAGTCTGTTTAGCAAGAGAATATAATTATTAATTTGTTTTACAAGATACCTAAGATATAAGTCTATTTTTTTACCTGAGTGCGTCAGAAGGAGCAGTTACAAGCTTTTATTTGCTTAGCTGAATTTTATGCAAGTCTCCTTATCATACAAGGCAAAATTTTGAAAAAAAATATACTTGTGGCACTCGGAGACTGCCGCGATAAAGCTGGCATGGCATGGCATTTTTATAGAAAAAACGATTTAAGACGAGTGTTAGGTTATTGTCGTTAGTTTTTAGTTTAGGCTTAAAAACAAAATAATATTTTTTAAATGATAAACATGAGCTAATCCTAGAAACAGGATGTCAAATCCTGATGTACCGTTGTTTTTTCTTCAAATGTTTTTTTCATACCGTTTAATTTTTTCTGTTATAAAATTTATAATCAATTCTTTTATGTTTTATTGCTATACAATACTACTTCAGACCGTTGTGTTCAGCAATTGACGCTTGAATTAAGAATTGCTGGCTATTCTATTTAATTGGCTTTAAATAAATAAATTTTGAGAAAAAAAAAAACATCAGAGTTGTCAAATAATATAATAATCTTTTTAAGCTGTAACTCGGCGCGATGACACTGATTAATTATAAAAAAGTCTTACTTTCCTTATGATTTGAAACAATTAATTACTGTACTTTTTTACGTTTATTTTGATTCTAAATCTGAGCTTGTTTTTTGAAAAACTACAAGTTGTAATAAAAATAAATACATTATGTATAATTATTAAAATGCATAATTATAGGATCTTTGGTTCAATATATGCTTCATATATTCGTTATTCAAATTACTTCTTATAATAGCTTGGAATACAATGTTGATCATTCTACATTTACGCCTTTTGGTTACATTGACATTTTCAACTTTTAAAGAATTTAGAACAATCAATTCTGCAGTCAGAAACAAAAGTGGAGACTGGTACATCCATAAATCTAGGTCAAGCATAATCTCGAAACCTAGCTAGCAATCAATAACAATTCTGAGCCGAGCGAAAATGAACAAAATAACTCATTTATCTATCCGATACACACAAAAGGCAATCCCACAGAGATTTTCACAACAAAAAATATCTAAAACATGGATTACAGCACTGTTAGCGAACTTTTTGTTAAAATAACAAATTGCTGTTATTGTGAAAAAATAAATTGTGGCTCATGAAAAGGCTTTTTGCTGATAACAATGATTCGCGTTAGGTCCTGTCAGGTTTTATAAAAATATGGGGAAATTATATTTGTTTACATAATCTTGAAAATTGGATACCTCTCGTTTTTCAAGTTTAAATGTGATACCTACATAGTAAGGATTTTATTTATAACTTTATGAATAATATTTTAGCTGCTAAGAACGATATTATGAGCCATAGTCTTAATCAGCGTTTCCCATATGGGGTGGTCGCGAGTCAATTAAAATACCGGGTCGCAGCACTCCTTGTTTTTCTTTTAGTATAAAATAAGCAGTTAGCAGTAGCTTCATAATTCGCACGTGATTAAGTGCCTAAATAGGCGATACCAAAATAGATAAGACTGTTAATAAAACCTTTTTACTTAAACCCAAGCCTGCTGGTTCCGTTGAATAAAATAATGTATGTAATGTAATGCAGCTTGGGTTTAAAACTATTTAGTGGGTCACGGAGGGGCCGGGCGGGCAGTGTAAAAATTACCGGTCAACGGCAGAACAGTGTTTGGGAAATTCTGGTCTTAATTGTTTTCTTTTTATTCCAAGGTATCATGGATCCGACATCGCGACATCCACCTGCTGACGTCAGGGAGGATGACGTACACGTCAGACCAGAGGTTCATCAGTGTGCACAACCCTCATACTGAGGACTGGATACTGAAGGTAAGTTCATGACAACAGTTCAATTAAAATATTTCACATGCATTCATATTAATACCTACGATGTTGTATACCTATGATGTTTGTTTCTCATCATCTCATTTCTGTTCAAAATAACAATTAAATAGGCTATATTGCTGTAAAAATTTAATTATTCCCAAAGTCTTGTCAAAAATATTTTACCAGTATTCTTTCTTTTTTGTTTGTAATCGACGAAGATACAAAACGCTTCTAAAAATCACAGAACGTTACTCGTATTGTATAATTTTACAAGCGTTATGACGTCACAAACGGGTCTCTCGAAGCGTATTATATGTTGTGTCGATATTCACAATAAAAAAAAAACGTGAGTTCCATTATTTTTCAATATTATAATTGACAGAATAAACAGTTTTTTTTAAATTTATTTATACAGAAAAATACCCTATTGTTGGTCTAAACTTAAATAAATATATAGCTAGCTATTATTTATCAGCACACGTAGCATGAATATTTCTATACAAATCGTCATCTATTTTGACAGAATCTGGGACAAAACGTAGAAAATATTGTACTCTACCTGAATAAAAAACAAAATTTATTTATTCATAATAACCAACTTGAATTTACTGTTTAAAACCACAAGTACAAGTTATTGGTCTGTACAAAATAACATAAATCATATAAAAAGAACAAATTAAACATACTGACAAGCAAAAATAAATATAAAAACAGAACAGTAGAAATAATAATAATCATTATAATAAAATTGTTAAATGTAGATTGAAAACAAACCAAGCCATGTCTATACCGTAAAAAAACTTGGATCCCAAGGAAAATGGATTCCGTAGCTTTCAATTTAATTAAGCACGATGTGTTACAGTGTCAATTGAGTCCTTTATTATGACATAAACAAATTGTGACACATTTCACACGTCCAATTTTACGAAGAATTTAATTGCTAGCTTCAGTAGTTTCCCAGAAATGAGATAATCCTGTAGGTATCTCGCAATATACGAGATATTACACTGAGAGAACAGAATAATAATATGTTCTGTTATATACAGTTCAAGGACGTGGGTGTGATAATTTTCTTCAACATATTATAATAATTATGGAAAAAGCCTGAAAATGTGAATGAATTTGTCATGTTTTATCTCTCAATTACAACAGATATCATAATTTTTTTAAACATATTTTGTAATTTTTGACTCTGAACTCTGCGAATTTTTACGGGATTCCCCCGATCTTCTAAAAGTGGCTACCCATCTGCCCGTTTGACCATAAATGCTTCTTCTACTGCCTCTAAGCAACCACCCAATGAGAGTTCTTCACCAATTACCATCCCCACGTCTTGCCAAATATGTCCTCCTCATCATAAATATTCAAAGCCGCTATCCCAAAATTCGACATTCTAGCTAATAAGCGAAAGTAAGATTGGACACAACTTAAATCCTAGACCGACTGCCATGCCAGGATCTAAATTAAGACATAGTATACTTTTATCCCCGTAGGTATCCATGAGACTATTTTCAAACTCCTCTTATCCGAACCGTAAACCTGATAATCTGTATAAGTTTATAACTATGAAATGTTGCCCAATTTTCAACATAATTGGTAGCTTTACTAGTTCAGAACTCAGATAATTATATACCTCGTTTAATAACAGAGACTGTTAACTAAATAATACTGTACAAGGTCGTAGATGACGCCACGTTGACGTCACGTCAGCATCCTGAAATGTCTAA
Organism: Agrotis segetum; assembly: GCA_036375495.1. NCBI lineage: Eukaryota > Metazoa > Arthropoda > Insecta > Lepidoptera > Noctuidae > Agrotis > Agrotis segetum. The sequence continues at coordinate 191,535 of JAQSVV010000651.1, forward strand.
TCCTAACAATTATAAAAATTGAAAATTGCTTGGCAGGCCTTCGTGATTTTATTTTCCCCGGATCATAAGATAAACCATGAACCGAACTTCATAAATAAGATACTGATCATCTCAGTAATATGTCCTATGGGATATTTTTTAACTCTAGGGAGAGAAAAACAGGACACAATTGTCAGTGTAAAGGCTTTCCCAGCTTGTTAGCTCTCTGTTTAGCAAGGCTATAATTACTAGGCTTGTTGGAAGCAGTTTCTTGTTTTCTAAAAAATACCCTACTACACCTACATACTCTTTGAATAAAAGACAATAATAATTATGATCTGTGATACAAAGTCATGGTTGACGTCAACCACGACCTTGCTTGATTGACGTCATGTCAGTGTCCCGAAAATGGCTAAAATGTTGTCACCCTCGCCCACTCCCGCCCCCTCGGCTTATCTCATGAAGTGTGGTTATGTCAAAATGTGCCTTCTCATATTATATTGTTTTTTTACGATGACTAAGAATAAAATCTGTTGGTTTTATTAAGAAAATGTACTCTATACAAAAATGTTTTATTTTTAGATGGCATTTTACCTAAATTAGATTTGCTTTTCTTTTTACGGTATACAAGATTATGATGTCTACTCTTTTTGTTTTACGCAATACTAACGTAATAAGTAGAATAAAGAGCTAAATCAGCAGTTTTTTTTTTTAATATGGTACTTAACCCCTTTTCCGTTCCTAACTGGAGCTAAGACATTAATCATCTCAGCATATCGCAGTTTTCTGCAGCTTGCACTAAAACTGCTCATCTTGACGTAATCTCTTAGTCGCCAGTTATTATACCAACGTTGTAAAAGAGCAGAGATTTCTATAATTACAGAGAGGTTATGGTTTTTCGAGCCTTTTTTATCGTGGTAAAATCATCAAATCAGTCCTCCCACCTAGGGCAGGGCGGGAGGGACTGTCAGACTTGTGCTGACAAAAAACCACGGTGTACAGGTAATGATATAAGTCCCGCGACCCCGGCAGACTTAGGCCCTCTACGGAGGGGCTCCGTCATCATGCTAACGCTCTTTGAGGCTCGCGTCTCTTTCATAGCAAAACCTGTCCTCCGTGTCTCGGAAAGCACGTAAAGTCATTGGTCCCGTCTGGCATTTGTAGATCTTTGACAGTCGTTACTGTCAGTTAGAAGCTGTAAAGTCTGACAACCAGTCTTTCCGTGGGGTATCGTATTGCCCAGTTACTGGTTTGTGGAGGTCCGATGGGCAGTGTCGCTTCATATAAAAAATACTGACATCCAGGTGCATCTGGTTCGACTGGAAGCCGACCCCAATATAGTTGGGAAAAGGCTAGGTAAATGATGATTGTTTATGTTATCTTTCCGGATAAGATTCAATCCCCAACTCAAAATTTCGTTTTTTTTTCTATTTATTTTTATTAAGTCTGTAGAACAAAATATGTAGGTACTTATTTTTATATTTTCTTGCAGATTCGGTTTCCGCAGCGTCGCGACTCAGGCATCTACGAGTGCCAAGTCGGTACCACGCCTCCTATCGGGCACAGGATGTACCTCTCAGTCGTCGGTAAGTTGCATTATGATTTTATTTTTATAATTTAGTGGCTCTGTAGTACACTATAATACTTATTAGGGAATGCAATAATTAATATCGTAACACCGAATATATAAATTTTGGACGTAAAAAAAGCATTTGGAAACATTTCAAATTCCTTTTGTAGGTACACCTGAAACGGTTAAAACATCAAATTCAGTGTTTTAATTGCATTCTTATATCATTTTTCTAGTGCACTACAGAGCCATATTTCGTATTTCCATACAGTAAAATTGCCAAATTAAGTAAAACTTGTAAATATTTGACAGCTATTAGCGACGTTGCCAACTTTCTAGTTATGCGTCCTTAAATTAAAAGATTGAAAATTATTTTCTATATTATTTATCTACCAAATAAAGCCAAGTAAAAAAAAATGTGCTTTAAAGGTACCTAAGTGTACCACCAGCAAACACTTAAAGCGTATTTGCATGTTTTACAGAATTCGTTCCTTCGCCTTTTAAGTGCACTATGCATACCTAAATCAATTTCTCTTTTCATCATGTTTATATGAAAACATTTTAGAAATAAATTATGTTAAGAGAAAATCTTTTATGAGAAAGTATAAATGTGTTTAAAATATTATAAGGGATGGGTCTAACCATACCTACACAATTTATGCGATATGACGCCACAAGGAACTACAATTTGCCAAACAATAATTTTCGACTATTTTACAAAACAAAAAGTTTCACGTTATTTGTTATCTTTGACAGATTCCGATAGGTTGACATGCTGGCGTCTGTATACTGTGACTTAAAGACTGGACTTAGAGTTATACATAATTTTTTTTCTTTAGTGAGATACTTTTGGATCAGACTTCAGTCAAGTCAAGTAGCCTGAAATTCCTATTCCCCAAATTAAAAAAATAACTGATGATTCTGGTTCCAAAAGGCTACTAAAGCAGGTAATCATAGTTATCATCAGCCGGAAGACGTCCACTGCTGAACATAGGCACAATACGACATTTCGCCACTAGCGTTCATCGATTACCCGCGACTCTCTCGATGTCGTCGATTAAACTAATCACAGTGATTTAAAACAAAGTAATGGACCTCTGCATGCAGTCCCTTTTTCTAGACTTAGCATAAAATAAGTCTAAACGGAACGAATGCTGGTTAATTTATACGCCTTACTTAGTTAATGGCCCCAGAGGAAGTCTTTTTAAGGAAAATAAAAATGCTGGATGTGAAAAATCAAGGAAATGGATTTTTTTGTACGGAACGACCTAGATTTTAGGGTTTAACTAATTATCTTGATACTTTTTCTGGTTGTGTTTATTCAAGATTTATGTAAGTGTTTTTAGGCTACATGGGCGAGTTACGTATTCTTGAGAGCGATTCCATTTGAGTACTAAAAAATATTATTTATTTATTTTATCCTTTAGTACTTTACTTGTATATTCGTATAATGGATCAAAAGTGTAATTTTTTAAGTGTGTTTTTTTTTGTTGTTCTCACATCAACTGGTACTATATCTGCCTTGACTATGACAATATTAGATTTAATCTTGAATAATCAAATATTAATATAGTTTTAGTTCTCATCAAAATCGGGCCCGAGACTCCCCCAGTTATATTTTTTTACTCCTCATGTTTTCGAATCGGTTTCGAGATTAGCGTCACCTCATTCTTCGTATTTCTCTTGTGTCGTTGATATTTTTATACTCGCATACACTTTTTATCTCACAGACCCAACACAACTACTAATAATTGTAGATCATATAAATATTTTGTTCCGTAGTATTAACTGTGTCAACCGTGCCGTCAATTTTAATCCGCACCAACTTGAAAAATTCATCCTGTATACATTAGAGCTCATCATTAATAATTATGAAAGCATTAAAGGACCTTGCGTCATTTTGGGCCATCGCTCAACAGCGATGAAACCTATGCCAAATGAAAGCTTTGAGGATGTTAAGCATTTCTTATTATGGCAGCTAAGTCGAATTCGAGCGCCAACAAGGTGATTTCAAGCTTCGAAAAATTTTTCCATTACCTAACCTAACCTGTGGCAATATTCTCCAAGGGATTTGAAACAGGTGTCATCCGAAGCGTGAGGTAGACACAATATACTTTTACTATGGCGACATTCTTCAAATATGTAATGTTCACCTGGAATATCTGAAAATGTCATCCTAACCTAACCTGTGGCAATATTCTTCAAAGGATTTGAAACAGGTGTCATTCGAAGCGTGTGGTAGACACGATATACTTTTACTAAGGCGACATTCTTCAGATGTGTAAGGTTTACCTGGAATATCTGAAAATGTCAACCTAACCTAACCTGTGGCAATATTCTCCAAGGGATTTGAAACATGTGTCATTCGAAGCGCGTGGTAGACACGATTTACTTTTACTATGGCGACGTTCTTCAGATGTGTAAGGTTTACCTGGAATATCTGAAAATGTCAACCTAACCTAACCTGTGGCAATATTCTCCAAGGGATTTGAAACATGTGTCATTCGAAGCGCGTGGTAAACACGATATACTTTTACTATGGCGACATTCTTCAAATGTCTAAGGTTTACCTGGAATATCTGAAAATATCAACCTAACCTAACCTGTGGCAATATTCTCCAAGGGATTTGAAACAGGTGTCATTCGAAGCGTGTGATAGACAGGATATACTTTTACTATGGCGACGTTCTTCAGATGTGTAAGGTTTACCTGGAATATCTGAAAATGTCAACCTAACCTAACCTGTGGCAATATTCTCCAAGGGATTTGAAACATGTGTCATTCGAAGCGCCTGGTAAACACGATATACTTTTACTATGGCGACATTCTTCAGACGTGTAAGGTTTACCTGGAATATCTGAAAATGTCAACCTAACCTAACCTGTGGCAATATTCTCCAAGGGATTTGAAACATGTGTCATTCGAAGCGCGTGGTAGACACGATTTACTTTTACTATGGCGACGTTCTTCAGATGTGTAAGGTTTACCTGGAATATCTGAAAATGTCAACCTAACCTAACCTGTGGCAATATTCTCCAAGGGATTTGAAACATGTGTCATTCGAAGCGCGTGGTAAACACGATATACTTTTACTATGGCGACATTCTTCAAATGTCTAAGGTTTACCTGGAATATCTGAAAATATCAACCTAACCTAACCTGTGGCAATATTCTCCAAGGGATTTGAAACAGGTGTCATTCGAAGCGTGTGATAGACAGGATATACTTTTACTATGGCGACGTTCTTCAGATGTGTAAGGTTTACCTGGAATATCTGAAAATGTCAACCTAACCTAACCTGTGGCAATATTCTCCAAGGGATTTGAAACATGTGTCATTCGAAGCGCGTGGTAGACACGATTTACTTTTACTATGGCGACGTTCTTCAGATGTGTAAGGTTTACCTGGAATATCTGAAAATGTCAACCTAACCTAACCTGTGGCAATATTCTCCAAGGGATTTGAAACATATGTCATTCGAAGCGCGTGGTAAACACGATATACTTTTACTATGGCGACATTCTTCAAATGTCTAAGGTTTACCTGGAATATCTGAAAATATCAACCTAACCTAACCTGTGGCAATATTCTCCAAGGGATTTGAAACAGGTGTCGTTTAGTATATCGTGTCTACCACACGCTTCGAATGACACCTGTTTCAAATCCCTTGGAGAATATTGCCACAGGTTAGGTTATGTTGACATTTTCAGATATTCCAGGTAAACCTTACACATCTGAAGAATGTCGCCTTAGTAAAAGTAAATCGTGTCTACCACGCGCTTCGAATGACACATGTTTCAAATCCCTTGGAGAATATTGCCACAGGTTAGGTCAGGTTGACATTTTCAGATATTCCAGGTAAACCTTACACATCTGAAGAATGTCGCCTTAGTAAAAGTATATCGTGTCTACCACACGCTTCGAATGACACCTGTTTTAAATCCTTTAGAGAATATTGCCACAGGTTAGGTTAGGTTGACATTTTCAGACATTCCAGGTAAACCTTAGACATTTGAAGAATGTCGCCTTAGTAAAAGTATATCGTGTATACCACACGCTTCGAATGACACCTGTTTCAAATCTGTTGGAGAATATTGCCACAGGTTAGGTTTGGTTGACATTTTCAGACATTCCAGGTAAACCTTAGACATTTGAAGAATGTCGCCTTAGTAAAAGTATATCGTGTCTACCACACGCTTCGAATGACACCTGTTTTAAATCCTTTGGAGTATATTGCCACAGGTTAGGTTGACATTTTCAGATATTCCAGGTGAACCTTACATATTTGAAGAATGTCGCCATAGTAAAAGTTTATCGTATCTACCACACGCTTCGAATGACACCTGTTTCAAACCCCTTGGAGAATATTGCCACAGGTTAGGTTAGGTAATGGAACATTTTTCGATGCTCGAAATCACCTTGTTGGCGCTCGAATTCGACTTAGCTGCCATAATAAGAAATGCATAACATCCTCAAAGCTTTCATTTGGGATAGGTTTCATCGCTGTTGAGCGATGGTGCAGCCTCCATACATTTTTGCCCGTGGTCCTTTAGCGAGGCGATACTGTAACTTCCGATTTTATTACTTTTATAGTCGTTGGGGTCAGCAATAATGTTATCACATGGGGTCACAAAGGTCAGAGAAGTCATAAAATCGTTCAGTGAGTAAAAGTCAATATAGATAGTGGTGTTTTTTTAATGCTTCTTTTATTACCTTCGGGTGATAAGACAGAGAATGATGGTAAAAGCAAAAAAAAAACCAGTGAATAAAAAAAAAACGGAATGAAAATTATGTTATATTTTTGTACTACTCTTGTGTCCGTGAAGCTTGGCACAAGCAGAGAGAGGCCTATACCCAGCAGTGGGTGAAGACGGGCTGCGGATGATGATGATGATGTGTAAAAATCGCTTTTTGTCTGAATCTATTCTATTTTTTACTCCCGACGGAAAATAGTGGTGTTATAAGTTTGACGTGTCTGTCTGTTTGTCTGTCTGTCCGTGGCATCATAGAGGCCGAATGGATCCATTTAAAATTCGTTTATCGGAAAAAAAAGTACATAATAAATAATTTTATTAGGAGCAGTCCCACAACGCGTCGTATTTTTTTAAATTAATTACTAATACATACTTAGGTACTTTAAGATTGTTTTTTTTTTAATATTTACTTTTTAAAGAGAACTTGTTTTTTGTGTCGGGGTTTATAAAAGGTTTAATTTATTGCTTTAGAGGGTTATGAACATCCATCCATCCGTCTAGCCTCTAAAACTTTCATGTTTAGTATCTCTGTAATAAGGTAAAATTTGTTTTCATAATAAAAAATTCAAACAGTAACGTCTTAGTCATAAATAAGATACTACAATCTACATAAATCAAACATAAGTACTATGAGACAAATTATTTCGTTTCATTCTTATAAATAAAAAAGTAGAGCAAAAATATTAACATTTCCCTTCAGGCAAATTTGCAAAAAGCCTAAGGATTCGCCTAAGGGTTTACTAACAAAAATCACACGAAAATCCTGAATAAAAATAAAGGAATTCCTAGTGACACAGAATTAGGCATTATTTATGAGAACGGCCTCGCTCGCTGCTTAGCATGAGCGCAAAAAAACGTCTAATTTTTCTTCCATATAAAATAAATAATCTGAGAACACCTTATTTATTTTACGTCAAGCATTTTATGAATTTTCGGTTTTCATTAGTATTTAAATTAGGTACTTGATCACATGAAATTCTTTTCGTTAAGTACTTTTTTTCATGCTTTGGGTTTAAGAAGACTTAATATTTTTATTTTTTTCCTAGGTCTCAAAATTTTTAAGTATTGCAGATAAAAATAAGAAACAAAGATTTAGGGCCTGTAAGCTGAGTTATGTATCAAGTATTTTGCTATGTTCAACTACTTACTTCAAATTTTATCTGAGTCAGTAAAAAAAGCATTTGACGAAATCCAAGTGCGACTTTAGTCTAAAAATATTGCTGCCTTAAGTTTTGTTTCTTGGTACTTTTTTTGTATATTTTTTTTATAATAATCTCTTACTCTGACTTTTGTGATAAATCCTTTGTAATGAAAGATTCTTTAACATCTACCAAAAAATATACGCTAATCTATATTTAATGTACACATAATTTGCATCAAATCCTTGAGGGATCATATCAAAAATTTCGCAAAGAACATAATTTTAATCTCCGATCATCAAAGAAGAAACATAAAATTTATTTTCACACCACCTGCTCGAAAATGTCTAATTATATGTCAAGCAACCTTAACCTAAAGTGAGTCATTAGTGGCCGAGGGCACAGCCGGTCAATAATGTTGTACTGGATTTCATTATTACCCGCTGGTCAATAATGTGATTTGAATTTGGAATATGTTTATAAACAACAAACACCCTTTGGTGCCAGAAAGATTTTTTTTTTTAATTTTCTTTTCCCTTTTGGGAAGACAAAGGGATCTATCTAGCCCATGCAGCCTAGATTTTTTTTTGGTTCTTTTCGTCCCTCTTTGGGGCAGGCAAAGGGAGCTGAGCCCATACAGCCAAGTCTGATTTAGTGTGCCAGAAAGAGGAAAGCTATTCTCGAAACCCTTACTACGCGTGGATGATATTCTCGATTTCCTAAAAAATCATAACGATTGCTTCTTCATATCGTTGACATGTTTTCGAAGACATAATATTGTAAGAATAATTAGATAACTACCTACGAACCATTTTTTAAAAGGAATGAAATAACATTAAAACTGGCATTAATAATAACAAATACCGTACCGCGCCGTAATACCGTAGGTAATAGTAATTGGCTGTAACATTAGTTAATTTATTTTAAATAAACTGCACTAAGATTGCTGTGGATTTTGTAAATAAATAAATAAATAATAAAACCTATCTATAATATAGTCGATTTATCACATTTTATCAAAAATACTCTATTTTCACGAGCGTCTCCAATGACGTTCTAAATTCAAAATGCATACAGCCAATCATCCAAAACCATTCTACCAGCCCTGTATAAAACTTAGTTTACACAAACGCCACATCCATGAGAGTGATATCATTAGGACAAACACGACAAAACCATAGAAGATACTTTGTTTTTCGTACTATGGCTATTATTTTCTCACAGTAGGTGTAAAAAGTAGAGTATCCTCCTCTGGGCTAAAGGTGTCTTTGCCTTGGGCTAGCTTGAATCCCTCGCTGCATTCAGGATTCTTGTATTAACTCCCTCGCTTCGCTCGTGAGTTAAACTCTTAACTCCCTCGCTACGCTCGGGAGTTAAATCCCGAATCCTTCATTGTGCTCGAGATTCAATATGACGCCCGTGACATAAGACACAACTTTAGCCCCTCGGTGCATAATCTACTATTACAACCTTGTCTTTACGAGTTACGGGTAAATAACTTATATTACTTCCTTTGATAGAGTCGAGACTTTGAAGTCAGGTGAGATCATACGACAAGTATTATGCCTTCGTTGCTAGGTACTTACTAAAAGCGATATTTAAAGTGGTCCAAGCGTCAATTAATTATATTTACTACCTAGATAACAAATATTTTTTTTCGAGGAAAAATTGCCATTCCGTTCTTTTTCATTTTCGTGTGAACCGAATCCAGGACTGGATGTCATTGTTTAGCGTTTTTGTAATAAAATCGTTTTTTTTTTATTTAGCGTGTGGTAAAATCCTCAAATGAGTCCTCCCGTCCAGAGCAGGGCAAGAGGAATTGTCAGACTTAGACTGACTAAAATCCACGGTGTCTTTCAATAGCCTCTTTACGTTCCGGGGTCACGGTAATTCGTTAGTCCCGCGACCAAACAAACTGGGTTTTAAATAATATTAATGAAATAACATTATTAAAAGAAAGCTCCTTTATATAAGCTGAACATTTTTAATTACAGAAATATAATTGGTAAATTAAGAAAAGTGAAAAGTTTTAATTGCACTTTTATTATTTTCATTAAAACTTTACATAACTGTGAATTCTAATTAATATTCAGCAAACTAAAACATAGAACTGCTTGCCAATCAAAAATCCAATCACATGGTAACATAAACCTTACGACGATGACAATAGAAGCGACTGACAAGCAAAATCAGCAGAAAAATAACAATACAATGAAAAACCAGTAGTTACAGTACATTATTCTCCGAAACCATTATTTCCACTGGAACATATGGCGTCGTCAAAATATGCATCAAAAATAAAACAGTCGATTTGAGCAGGTTTCAGTGGAACGTCAAACCGCTCCCGATGGGTTAAAGCCAGAAAATTCCAGAATTTTCCTCGCAGAAAGTACCGTGTACATGTTTATGAATTTGCTGACATATTGGAGCTGTTACTGGCGATATTTGGTTCTATTTTGGTTTTTGTTTTTTAATTTTTAAGGATTTTTTATGGATCGGACCTCCACAACCCAGTAACTGGGAAGTAGGTATACGATACTCCATGGTAAAACTGGTTGTCACACTTAAGAGCTTCTGACAGTAACGACTGTCAATGATCTCCAAACGACTGATGCTTTCCGAGGCACGGAAGAAACTCGATATGACAGATGGTCACCCATCCACAGACCAACCTCGGCAAGCGCAGCTTAAGACGAAAGATTGGCCTGTACAGGTCTAATTATTTAGCCACGAGCCTCCTCGTATGTATGCTTATTTAAATGGTGTTATCAATATCTACACTAAGTTTTTTCCAACGGGGAGAGAATTAACTACTCTAATAAAAGTTCAAGGAATTAATGATGTAGCTCTTTTTCATCGTTTTTGTAAAGAAAACTATAACAAAACGATCACCTTACTAAGGCTATTAACATTTAAGGGTTATTTGCCAAATGATGAAACCGAATCGCTCATCATTAAACCAAAATAACTTCCCTATTGATGGCAATTTAACAATAACACCCCCTCAAAGTCTGAATACCGCTTTACCACGACTATTAATTCAAAAATAATTCTGACTCTTAACAAAAAGAATCTTTAATATACGGAAATCCGTCAGCAATTAAAGGAATAAAAGGCTAAATGCTTAGTTTCCTTCCAGTTTTTGCTCAAAAGTATTTTTTGCACATTCAAAAACTGCTTGTAATGGCTTAATTGAAGAAAAAATACGGTTTCAGTAATGACAGGCTGGTTTTGCCTGGCCTTAAACTTTCGTAGTGACTTTTTCTTTTTTAGTCCTTGGCATGAATATGATTTGAGGGCAAAGGCGTTCGTAAGCAAAATAAAAGCTTGTTGTGTTCGAATAGACTTGTAATTGAATTGACCTTTATGAAACCATTTTTATTTTATTTCTCCAGACTGAAATAAATTAAAATATAATAACGGACAAAAGATGATTAAATTGAACAATTGCCGACAAAAATATCTGGCTTTGTTATTTAATTTTCATAAGGTTAACTTTACATAGGTTTTTTTGACGCGAGAAATAATTGTTTAGCTTAATAGCAGTAAATTCATTTGTACTTACCTTATTTTTTAAGATATTCTGTGCACAAACAAGGTCATCAACGGGGCACCATAAAGACACCGAATTGATGACACAATCTTAAAAATCATCTATTCTTCGAGACTAAAGATGCTCTTTCACCAGAAGCATTTACGTGTAATGTAACGTACAGATTCGACTTTGAGCATTACATTACAATACTACCTGCTTGACTGACGAGCATTCGCGTATGATGTGACTGATACGGTGTCGAGGTCTTGTTTCAAGGTATTTGTGGTCGCGAGACTATCTTATCTGGTAACCGTGGCCACAGAACATAAAGGGCTATTGTTGAATACTGTGGATTTTACTCAGTACAAGTTTGACAGTCCCCCCGTCCTGCCCTGAGAACTCAATTTTACGAGGTACTCGTAAAATCATTCGATTATACCTCAAATATAAAATCAAACTGTTCGTATATTTACTAGGTGCTAGAGGCTCGATTTTCTTTTATAACCGAAAAAAAAATCGAAACTGTACGTCATAATACAGAAAAATGCTTGCGGAGAGCTTTACCTAAACATGCATGTAACCTAACCACATTTATTTACATGCTCATTTATGTAGTGCAACCCTAAGCAAGTCATTACCTCATTCAGACACAAAACGATCCCATATTCTTCAAGAAATCATCTGCTTTTCAAGTCTTATCTACATGTAAAAATGCGCATGACCTACCCCAACGAATGGGGTGTTTCCATCACGAATATCCCAATGGGTGGGGTCACAAAATACCCGAATAGGTGGGGACTGAGGTACAAACGTCCACCACGTTCTCAATCACAAAAGGTTCGTTAGATAAGTCCGGACAGACCGTTCAACTCAACGTCTAGTGACGTGATTTCATATTCATACGAGCGCTGAGAAAATATTCCGATTCAAGTTTCGAGTCATCGGTTTTGGCAGTGATAAATAGGAGTTTCGTGAAGAATATTTTTGTATTCAGACAATTTTGTTGTGGATTGTGTGCTGGTTTTTCAATTTTATCTCTGTTATGTTGGTTAAGCAGCTCATTTCTTTTCAAAGAGAGCAGTTGGAATTTTATAGTCTCGTATGCTGGTGTTATACTTTATAAAAATTTACAAAAATATTACGACCCAAATAATGTAATTATGTGTAATTAACCAACGTTCGACCGTTGGCGTAGTGGCTGAGCTATCAACTACGCAGTGTGTCGCGGGATCGATGTGGAGGGATCAAAATATTCGTATGATCTACAAGTAGTTGTTTCAGGTTTGTGTGTGTGTAAATGCACCCACGATACAAGAAGAAATTCCTAGTGTGCGGTAAAGTTCTTTTTTTAAGAAAAATGTGTCGTTGCAAAGTTTTCCTATTTCTCATATGGATTCGGTTTTCAACCTGTTCGCACTCTCTCCAAGTAAAAGGGTTCATTAACGCTACTTAAATCTAAGAATACTCAAACCATGGAAACCTAAAAGGGCAATGACATCTCAAATAACGCCTAAAAAGCAATATTTAAATACATTTCTATGCACACAAAAAGTAACATCTTTGAGGCCACTTAGTAGCTTCTAAGAGGCTCATCTTGTCTCAAAACTTTCTACTGTCTCGACAGAAAACAAATACCGTTTACAATTTTGACGATTGATATCAAAGTATTCTTCCTTATTCAATTGACTGCCTTTTCATTATTGACAAAAGGACAAACGAGTTTGTTACTTTATTTGTTCGTAATAAATACTTAGCAATTACTTTTTAAATGATTAGAAGAGTTTTGGACAATTGTAAATCTGTTTCATCTTTATTGATGAAAGAAATAATTGTTTTCAGAGATATTATTTTAGTTATTTTGTCAGAGAACTCTTTTTAAATAGTTATAGTTTAGTAACAATAACTTATATTATGTCTTAATCGTAAAAAAATATAAACCGATTGTTTTAGAACCCTTCCTAGCCTTTCCCCAACTATGCTGGGGTTTCAGGCTTCCAGTCGAACTAGATGCAGCTGAATATCAGTATTGTACATGGAGCGACTGTCTATCGGACCTCCACAACCCAGTTACTGGGTTATACGATATTCCATGGTAAGACTGGTTGTCAGACTATAGAGCTTCCGACTAACAGTAACGACTGTCTAAAAGATCTACAAATGACAGCCGAGACCAACGGCTTTACGTGCTTTCCGAGGCACGGAGGAAACTCGCTATGACAGATGGTCAGGGATCCACAGACCAGCATCGGGAAGCGCAGCTTCACTCGGAAGATCGGCCTGTGCGGCTATAATTATTTAGCCACGAGCTGTGCGAGAAGAAAAAATGGTGCAAAGGCTTCTATTCAGCAGTGGACTTCTATGGGCTGATGATGATGAAGATCTTACAAGATGCGGTCATATTCAAAAATTCATACCTATAATAAGTTTTAATCAAGACAATAAATAAAACTATAAATTATGATAACAAAAAATAATACTAAACAAATTCGTTAGAAAATTTGATTTAATTTCCATAGCCAATAAGTACATTTTTCGTAAAGCATGATTTTCAGTTTTCATCAAATATTACCGCCCTGAGCTATATGAATAAGTAATGCCTCTAATTATAATAAATAAGGTGTAAACTTGAAGGTGATGTTAATGCTAATTTTGTACCAAAGTGAAGGAATTTAAATCTACGCCTAATTTACTACCGAGTGTGAAAATGAGAAGAGATTTTGTATGTTTCTTTGGAATTATGTTATTTTTATGAACTTAGTAACTTACTAAAACTGAGCTTTTTAAGCGTTGCCTAGGAAGTTCAGGATGATTCACGCTACGCCGTGCCGTGTCCGGACTGTGCCTCATCCGTGCCCTGGATGTGCCCCATCCGGGTCGCAAACATGAATCACTTCAAACAAAAAGTACACCACAATAATCGACCGTGCGTGCCCCGTCCGTACTCTGTCCAGACGCCGGACGGGGCACGGATGGGGCACGGCCCGGACACGGCACGGTGTAGTGTGAATCATCCTTTATTCTGTACCGTGGACATGGCGTTTACACATTATAATGTTGTTGGTGCGTTTTTTTAGAGAAAAAATAGTCGCTTCTTCGTTAACATTAAAATAATTGTAGCCTAAAAAAGTGACTGCCAACATTAACTTCTAATTATTTAGTGATAAGGTTGCATTTAACTGTCTTGCGTTTAACTGCTTTTTTTCCTTACCAGAGCCCCTGACGACGATCTTGGGCGGTCCAGAGCTGTTCATCAACACGGGGAGCACCATCAACCTGACGTGTGTGGTGCAGCACTCTCCGGAGCCACCACCAGCTATACGATGGACTCATAATGATGAGGTAAGTGACAGCTAGCATAGGCTATTTCACAAAAAAAAAATACCTGATTATTCCGAAAGATCGAACAAATATTTCACTTGTATTTTTTCTTTTATTACCACTGCAGTATAAATTATTTAAAATAGAATTTTATAAAAGGCTCAATAATAACGATTTTCATAATATTAATGATTTATAAAATATTTTATTTTATAAAAAAATATCATACCTAATTATTCCGAAAGATAGGATCAACAAATATTTCACCCGTATTTTTTCTTTATTTGCATAAACCACTGCATTAAAAACCTTTTAAAATAGAGTTACAAAAACTGCTCAATAATAACAATTTTGATAATATTTATGATTTTTTTTTAAATATAATTGTGAGTTCCAATAAAATGTAATTCTATTTAATTCAATATACAGGGTGTTTGGTCCATCGTGTGCCAAATTGAAATGGTCGATAGAAGGGGTCATTTGCTATCCTTTCAGACCTCTTAACACCCCTCATGCCATGTGGATTTTTTTAAATCGACTTTTTAGTGTTTTACTAAAAAAGACCCAAATTTTACATTCAAATGCAATTTTCTTTTTAAATATCGGTCGTAGACTCTGAACTTTAATTTTATTTAGATGTGTATTGTTTAAGAGTACTTATAAATACAATAATAGTGACATTAGCCACCTAGTCTTCTTTTAATTCACTCGCAAAGTTAAAACATAAATTAAAGCTGTACATGTTACAGCTGTTTATATGGCTACAGAAAAAAACTAGAAGCGACTGGGATCTTCCAACTCCCTAATTAATTCTCCAGTCTATCCCCTTGCTAATGATGTGCCACATGCCATAAAAATCTTTTAAAAACTTTGCGAATTCACTAGAATTGTGAATCGAGTGCCCTAAAGCTGACATACAAAATTATGATTTTAAACATTTTTTTTACTTGAAATGATACCTGACAAACCTATAAATCTTATCTATAAATAATCTGTCTCGTATCTCTACGTTTTAGTGGGATATACGTGTAAAAAAAAAATTGCATTTTTAACATTTACTTGATAATTGTTACAAATCCCGCTAAAATTAGTGACCGATGATGTGCCCGTGTTTAATGAACGTTTGCCCATGGTATTTTAAAATGCTGTCCTGCGCATTGGCGTTTGATTGTGAGGAAATATCATGTGGAACACATGTTCCACAATGCGTGGATTGGACGCGATGGCCCAATTCCATGGCCGCCACGTTCCCCAGATCTAACTTCGTTACTCTTTATGTCTAGAGACGTCCCAAAGGGCTGGTATAGGTACGCAACGGACGGTCCAACTAGGGAGTTACTAGTCCAACGCATGGAAGCGGCATTCAATACCACTAAGGAGGAAATACGGGGCATGCGGGCAACGAGTAAAGGGCAACTCAATGCCCGACCATGGACCATGCCCGGGTCGACGGCGCGTTGTGTTCCACGCGCGCCTCAATGAGCGTCAGCATAATGACGGGGCCCCCTCTCAGAGGGCCAAAGCCTGCCGTGGTCGCAGGATTATTTCCTTACCGTGACCCCGGAACAGAAAGGGCTAATGAAGGACACCGTGGATTTTAGTCAGTAGAAGTCTGACAGTCCCTCCCGCCCTGCCCGGGGTGGGAGGACTCATTTGATGATTTTACCACGCTAAAAAAAAAAGGAGGAAATACGACTTCGTACAACAATTCTGTCTAAATAGATATCGGGCCTGCATTCGCAACAGAGGCTAACAATTCGAGCAGGATTATGAAATAAACGTTAAAAATGATTATTTTTTTTTCAATTAAATCCCACAAAAACATAGAGATACGAGGCAGATGTTACCTTATATGAATGAGATAAGACTTATAGGTTTGCCAGGTATCAAAAAAGAAGAAAATAATCAATTTTGAATATCAGCCTTGGGTGACTCGATTCACAATTCTAGTGAATTCGCAAAGTTGCTAAAAGATTTTTATGGCATGTGGCACATCATTAGCAAGGGGATAGACTGGAGAATTAATTAGGGAGTTGGAAGATCCCAGTCGCTTCTAGTTTTTTTTCTGTAGCCTTATGAACAGCTGTAACATGTACAGCTTTAATTTATGTTTCAACTTTGCGAGTGAATTAAAAGAAAACTAGGTGGCTAATGTCACTCATATTGTATTTAAAAGTACTATTAAACAATACACATCTAAATAAAATTAAAGTTCAGAGTCTACGACCGATATTTAAAAAGAAAATTGCATTTGAATGTAAAATTTAGGTCTTTTTTAGTAAAACACTAAAAAGTCGATTTAAAAAAAATCCACAGGGCATGAGGGCTGTTAAGGGGTCTGAAAGGATAGCAAATGACCCCTTCTATCGACCATTTCAATTTGGCACACGATGGACCAAACACCCTGTATTTTTAGTAAGTCAGTTTTGTAAAGTTTGCATGCTTTATTTTAATGCAAAACATGTAGATCGAATATAATGGAACAGCCTGTATACCATGTTTTGAGCAAATAAAACCGGCCAAGTGCGTCTCGGGCCACGCACAGTGTAAGGTTCCGTAGTTGCCCATCAAAATACTTATGCGACCTAAATAAATTGATTCGCTGAATTTAATTTTAAAAAGAAGAATTTTCAAAATCGGTCCAGGAGTCTTTGAGAAATCAGGGAAAATACATAAGAAAAGAGATTACGACGAATTTAAACCCTCCTCCTTTTTTTGAAGTTAGTTAAAAATAGTTGACGATAAAAACCTACCTATCCCCAAAAACATACCTATTAAAGCTGTAAAAATAAAGTTGACAAACTTACATTTGCAGTTGAAGAGCATGTTCTCCCATACATTTTGTTAATAAAACATATTATTCAAGTACATTTTTAAGTTGGTCGACTATTACTCGTAAAGTTGTAAAGCCTACTTAGTCGTGATAATTTTCTTTTAAACTTGGTTATTTATATACTACTATTGTGAATTTTTTCACACCCCCAAACATAACCGTTTAGCTGGTAGAGGGGGGGGGACACTCGAATCGAGCAAAATTTAGCACTTTAAAGCTTAATATTTCACAAACGAATTTTTTTATCAAAAAACTGTAAATGGAAACTATCATTATTTTTTAAAGGCCTATTTGATGATAACCCACACTAAGGGGAACGCGAGAAAAAAAAAATCCTCACTTCACGTGTAAGTACTGGAGGTACCCTAAAAAAAAATATTTTACGAGATTTTATTTTACCACTTTTTCGGCACAACAAATCCGTATATTTATGCCAAATTTCAGCTCTTTAGTACTGTGCGTCTCTGAGCTAAACTGCGGACAGACGGACGGACGGACGGACATGGCGAAAATATAAGGTTGTTGACTACGGAACCCTAAAAAATTGTCTTATCTTAACCAAAATTGACGAAGATACTCCACTCGGTCCTTTCTTCTACGATTGCTGATAGGATTATTAAATGATCATAGTTGTATTTCAATTTATTAGTGACATTACAGTCTTTAAACTAATTGACAACCATCAAACCAGCTAGCTACAACAGTTAACACAGTTATTCAACCTAATACGCGATCAAATGTCATCATGGCCAATTTGACGCTGCATCCCTTTGTAGTCCCAAACGATACCCCAAAATGTCCGTTCAATGAAAACCACAAGAATCTGTTGAAACACTGACAGAACTCTACTCAACTGTTCTTGACAAACAATTGTTGCAACTGAACAACTTACGTCGGTGTTCAATTTGTATAAATTTGCTTTGATACGTTTCAAATGACTAGCTGATGCCAGCGATAACTCTGAAATTAATCCACGGTTATATAAAATTGGGATACAATACATACTTACATAGTTTGGATCCAGGCCATAAGCTATCTGTGTATCAAATTCCATCCAATTCCTTTTCATTTGTACCTATCCCTACTCTTTCACACAATATTGTTATGCAAGGCTGCAAAGTTGATTTTTGGCGCGAGTACTTGAATTGAAAACTGGGTGAGCGAAGGATTCTAAGAATAAACCGCGAGAGAAACGAGTGGTTCAAATATAGAATCCTGAGCGATGCGAAGTTTTCCAAGGTAAGAGTCACAAAAAACTGTGCTGCCGAGTACAACACACAACTTTTCACCTCACACAGCGAGGAAATGCAGTGGGGGCGGCTCGCCTGCCAGTGTAGAAAACAATTGAATACAAGACGTGTTCGAATTTTGAACAACACTCTGTGCTCTAGAGCACAAAATGGAGTTTTGCGCTCAGATTTGAATGAGAAATAGAATTTTTCCGAGCGTGTGAGGTGAAAAAAATATTAAGACAGTGTTATTGTGTCAAAGAGCAAGAAATATCCATCCATACATTAATTCATCCTCACAAACTTTCGCATTTATAATATTAGTAAGATAAGATTCAATCTAGTAGTTTCACTTTTGCAAATAAATTAGTGGATCCATGGTTATCGAAACTTTGTCGACGCAGAGGTACTACGCTGAGTCGTGCAAGTTGCCTTTGATCGATGTTCATTTAGCTTCGTATGTAGTTCTCTAAATAGTAGTGAGATAGTGAGACAAGGGTGTGGATAATCTAGTTGTAACTTTGTAACTTTAACTTGCATTGAGTAACTTCATTGCTGTTAATTCATGCTGCATCGTGTTTGGTACATAGATGGTAAATAGAAGTCCAGTGGTATCGGTCCCGACTTACGAATTGTGGGTCATAGGTTCGAACCCCACCAGGCGCATTACTTTGTGTAATTTATTTCATCACCGGCTGCTCTCAAAACAGTGAAGGAAAACATCGTTAGGAAACCGGCATGTCCTAGAACCAAAAATTCGAAGACATGTGACATCTACCAACCCGCACTGGGCCCGTGTGGTGGATAATGGCCCACTCCCTCTCACAGAGAGGAGGCCTGTGTCCCAGCAGTGGGAACGTTATAGGCTGATGATGATTACATAATAATAAAAGTATGACGTTGTTTTAAATTTTAGGTACCAACCAGATTTAAGACAAAACCAAGGAAACCAGTGGATTAATTCAAATCAATAAGAACGCTATAACAAATAGCTGTGTACATCTAAAAACGTGCCCTACTTCGAAGCCAGTCCCTCGGACCCCTAGCACAAGAATAATAATTACATTTATCAAGCTGTCTGCAGACGAGAGAACGTGACATTGAGACCTTAAAATTCCGCCATTTTGAAAGTCCCCCCTCGCGAGGACCAAACGTCAGCGAAATTATCTTCTGTCAACGAACTAACAAGATAATAACGATGTTGTTCCAGGAAAAGGCAAATTACGTATCGTTATCACAATGAAAGTTTGTAGTCGGGATTAGTGTTTATTGTCGAACTGTAAAATGTAGGAACTTTAATAGTTCTTTATAATTTTTTTTTAGATCGTTATGTATATTATTCACGGATAGCTTCTGGGTCACCTCCTTTTGGCTGTTTTTTATAAAAGTTCAAAAATACGTGTCATTCAATTCTTCTAAACGTCGATGTAGTACGTAGTGCCAAAATATCTCCTATTATACCTTTAAATTCGACAAAATTAGACAAACAGGTTTTAAGGATTCCGTTTTCCAATTTGCCTAAGGAACCCAAACAACTGAACAAAGATTTTGACGGTAAAGCTGGGGTGCATTTTATGATAATGTAAAACTTAAAAGTAATATCAAAGTTGGTGTGAATCTTAAGTACTAAGACAAGATTCAGACTAAAAATATAGCAAGAGAAGTTGTTCTAGTTACAACAGAGTAGATGTATTTTGACTGAAGTAGATTCAGGTAGGTAAGACTTTTACCGCCTTACCGCAAAAAAATAAACAACTGTTGAACGCGTATCTAAAAAAAGTGTGACCGCAAAACGACCCTTATATCAACGAGAAATGCTATTTTGACATTGACAGTTCTTTTAAGTGTTCAACAGATGTTTATTTTTTTTGTGGTACACGGTTAGACTTCATGTCATCGTCGTCAATGACTTCGGCGTCGACTGTTATTGGTTTGTTGAAGTATCTTTTGCGCACTAAAAAGACATTCTATTCTCAATTTATACAAAAACAAACATCAAAGTAAATGATTTGTTTTAAGCTCCACAGGCGAATTTCTTTTTTGTAATTACTGCATGTTTTTCGCTTTGCCGCTGTATCAGATTTTTCTATTAGCTATTCTCTTTTTGTACTACATTTTTTTTAATTCTATGGCATGTAATATTTGCCTTAATTCTTTCCTCTTCCTTTTTTAATCTTTCCAAAGGCACAAGATTAAAAAACATTTTTTTGCAAAGTTCATTTGTTTCAAATCCAATCACATTAGCCAAAGTCAAATAATTATGTTACTTCAGCTATCTAGACACTTTTTAAATCAAATATTTCTGAAAAACCGTTTGTCAGAACGCCAACTATAACAAATTCTGTGACCTCGTCCACAAAATTGAGGAAACGTAGCATCTTCGGTGCTTTGTTTAAACTTTATGAAAATTGTCCTTCACGAGT
Organism: Agrotis segetum; assembly: GCA_036375495.1. Classification (NCBI taxonomy): domain Eukaryota; kingdom Metazoa; phylum Arthropoda; class Insecta; order Lepidoptera; family Noctuidae; genus Agrotis; species Agrotis segetum. The sequence goes on from JAQSVV010000651.1 coordinate 212,315, forward strand.
AGGTTGTGCCTATTTTGAAACTATTTCTATCGGGTTAAACTCCGGTCTTTCTAGATAAATAAGTGAAGTTCGCGTAGTATTTTGGACCATCGACCAATCATTGACAAGTATAGTGATCGTCTTTTATTTAGGTACGGTTTTCTGGCTTCTCACCATGTGCTCTCACCTTCCCACGTGTGAGGCGCGGCGCAACTCGTTAAATTACGCATCATGTGAAGCGAGTACAATGTACGAGTATTTAGGCTGTCATCAAGCTTATTGGTAATGTAAATTTTATTAGTTATCAAGTCATATCAAATGCTTCTGAAATAAAAGGTCAATGACAATTTTTGGCATAATCTAAACAACTTTATCCAATTAATATTTCAACTTTTCATAACCTTAAAGATCTTTCACTATCTTTAAGAAAAGCTATTTCATACTAACTTACTCCTCATATATCTTTCCTCGATTAAGCAGTCTTCCAAGTCAGTGTAATTTCAAGCAAAACTAAATCTAATGCTTAATATTTGATGTTACAGTGAATCCTTCATCGGATAACCTCCTGATTAGTATTCTGTTGGCGCACAGTACAAATGTGCGTCATGTTTGCACGAAATTGAGCGATCGTACGCCCACGTTTTAACTTGATTCTGTTATTTCATAACGTAGACTGTTGGATTTAAGTTAATCTGAAGCTTTCATAATTTTGGCGATTGAAAAAGTGTCCATGGAGTTTCTTGCTCTTCTTCTCCATATAAATCTACGCTTTGGAACGAGCACCTACGGTACTTTCACAGTTTTTGTAAAGTCTTGTGACCGGGACGCCTATTTCCAAAGCCTATACTATTTCAGTCACGAGTCGGACTCTACTCGATTAGCTTTTGTTTGTGCATATTTCTCAACAAAACCTAATCTATCTCAGTAAAAAACATGACTCAAATAGATTAGCTTTTTGTTTTGATATTTTCAAAGAAAATGCACGTACAAAACCTAGTTCTATATAGGTAATTCATGTCACTCGAATAGCTAGACTTTCGGCGAGTTATTTTTAAACATTACGTACGAGCAAAACCTTGTCGAGTAGAGGCTCACTAGCTATATGAGTAAATTTACCTCGGAATTTAACTTTTCTTAAATTTTGTAGTACTTGAATATCGCAAATACGACTGTGGGCACCCCGACTCGGACAGGTTAGGTTAGAAGGGGATGGCGGGGTCTGAAAGACCCCGCCATCCTCTTCGTGGTAATTTTTTTTTAAACCACCCGGAAGTAGGTGCACCGCGAAGCGGTGCTCCGTCGACGTTTTCAACATTTTACTTAGTTTAGTGAAATGACATGATCTCTGACTTTATATTAGTATTGTTGTCATAATTATCACTAGATGCTTTTCTTGATAATTGGATTTCGTGAAATCCATTTCACTGCGAAATGCATAAACAAAACATCGTCTTTTTTTAGAGTTTGACTCGTGCGTGACTAAAATGGTACTAGATTTTGTCCGTGCATTTTCTTTGAAAATATCAAAACCAAAAGCTAATCTATTTGAGTCAAGTTTTTTACTGAGATAGATTAGGTTTTGTTGAGCAATATGCACAAACAAAAGCTAATCTATTTGAGTCAAGTTTTTTACTGAAATAGATTAGGTTTTGTTGAGAAATATGCACAAACAAAAGCTAATCGAGTAGAGTCCGAATCGTGACTGAAATAGTATAGGTTTTGGAAATACGCGACCGGGACTGTGGCACCAAAACTATTTTTGTACTTGTTTTATTTTATGTCTTATTTTATTCATAAGTGCCTGTAATTGGCCTAGTTGAAATAAACGATTTGATTTGATTTGATGCTGCTCTGGCGTTTTGAGGCGTTTTTATTTTCTTTTTGCGCAAATATCGAACTAAGCAGAGTATTGTTCATGTCTCGTGTAATAGGGGATGAGTCTCCCTTGCAACTATCTGGGCTTAAGTCTGGACTTCGTAGAGGGTAGTAAAGTATTTTTGATGGAAAAACCTTTTTGTTCAACCTGTTAATAAAACTAATGGTCTAATAATTACTTATCAAAGAAAGAAAGAAAAACAGCGCGCTGGTTTTCAACTGGACCTGTAAGGCCCGTAATCCACCAAAGCGGAGAGGAGAGGAGGTGTGTTTAAATAACCAATCAGAAATATACATCTCCTCTCCGCTTAGCTACAGTCACCTTCGGTTGAACTCTAACTGGTAGATTCCGGGCCTTATGCACGCTGTATTTTTTGTTAAAAACTTATGCCTTCTTATACACTTTTATACTCATGCTGGGTTGTGGAGGTTCGATGGGCAGTCGCTCCATGTAAACTATTGATATTCAGCTGCATCTGGTTCGACTGGAAGCCGATCCCAATATAGTTGGGAAAAGACTAGTCAGATGATGATGTGATATAGATCTGTAAATGCCTGGAATTTCGGCTAAAAGTACGGTTGTCGTGTTTAGAGAGTCCCCAGAAACGTGGTATTTTTTTAGACATTTTGACAACCCGACACCAGCTGGGTTTAAAACCTGACAAAGCAAAATGTGACTTTTTCAATGTCATCGAAATTCAATCTAGAAGCCACACTGTTAGCTAACCTGAGGGTTAATGGACTGAAATTAATAATCTGCCGCCAACACGCAGTGAGAAAGCGTTTCTTCGTGCATGAGAATAATGCTTTTGCCCTTTTGTTTAAGCAAGAGAGCTAAGTATTTTTAGGGATCCGCAGCAAAATGGCAAAAATGTAACCCCTTTCGAGTGGCCAGGTGGCCACACAGACATTGTCTTTATACTCTGTTAATTACATCTTTAGTGTATTACAAAAAGTTGTGATACGGACTATTTTTCTACTGGTCAAATTTTTGTAGGAAACCAACATCGTTGTCACGAAAACGATTTTTCATGAATAATTTTAATATCTACTCAACCCAAATAGGTTTATTATAACAACTTCTTTTTAAGTCGGTTAATAAGAGATTTAGCGAGTTAAAACTCGTATCCTTACGCGGAATGATACTGCCCACAACTTGCAATAAAAGTGGAATACCTACGTACTTTGTTCCCTTTGTAATTTTTTTCTGAGGGAAGTATACATGCACCTACATGTATCGGTTGTTGTTGGATTTCATAGTGACCTTGCTATTTAAGTCCCATATAATAACCTGACCACAAAACCCACACCCTGTATCTACCACACGCTGAACCGATTTTTCAAACTAATACCAAGCCAATGACGTCCTCGTTAGTATTCAATATAGGGGTCTATTTGAACTAAATTAAGTAACGCAGACTCCATGGCGCCACTCTATAAACTTACTTCATTTGAATTCTTGCCAGTTTCACTCCAAAAGGATTGCCAAGATATGAAACGTCATTTGTTTCAATAGAATTGCGGTTCTAGTATGTTTCTGTTTTATCGAGATTGAGTATGAATGTGTATTTTTGTAGATCACGAAACTTTAGATTTATGAATCTGCGGATAAACTTCTGTCCATAACATTAAATGTTATGAACAGCAGTTTATCCGCAGATTCATAAATATAAGACTAATGATTGTCTATCAGTCTCACATAATTATTGCAGCAAACAATTTCCAAAAAAAAATCAGAAATTTTCTTAATTTTTTTTCGAAATTGTTTGCTTAGTTGAGATTATGAGTGAAAGGAAAAGGTGGAGGAAAATTTGGAAGTAGGAGTGATAGGAGTAAGGAATTTGAAATCCATTGATAACTTACAGCTAAAATAAACAGAATAAGAGCAATATGTGAGACTGATAGACAATTATCAGTCTTCACTTCTAGAAATAAATTAAAAACTGGGAGTGCAACACTATATAATACGACCACCAAGAGACAGGAATTACCATTTAAACACAACTCTTGAAAAAAAACTAAAAGGGTCAGGCTCATGCACTTTCTGGACGTGGAAACACTTGCTACGAATGGGTCAAAATCAAGCTGTCTGGACATGTCTTTAAAATTACTTCTTGCATGCACTACCTATAGTTTGTGATTCATAGAGGCAAAAATGAAACACGCAGACGTTAGAGAGATGTGCAAGGACTCTCGTGTCTGTGCAATTTCTTTTAACACATAACACTGGAACGCAGAGGTAGGTAGGTAAGGTATCCACCCTGTAGTCAGTAAGAATACGAATCTGGGGGGGTATTACAACGTCTTAAAACCAGGCTTATTCCGGCGAGTGAAAGTGACAGAGCTATATAAGTCGTGTAGCGCCATCTCGTTCACTCACTGGAATAAGCATGGTTTTAAGACGTTGTAATAGCCCCCATGATCTACCCCATACGGGAGTGTAAAATGGATCATTTTACAACACGAAGATAATATTATAAAAAACTTTCTTTAAAAAAATCTTGCACCTCACCATATACGCTAATAACCTTTGAAGCATCAGCTAATCATTTTTCCACGTCATAACCTGTTCCCGCACAGCTTGCAGCTTATTTCCAAGCTAATCTTTAACCCATAACCATAATGAATTTCATATTCATGCACAAAATTATGGAGTCGTAAATAATCAAGTCGTAGCCTGGTTACGGGAGGTCGTTAAAAAATTCACCTTCCCCTTTTTATGGACCATTGCAATTTAGTTCAGGCTAATTTATGACTCTTGCTTGAAACTGGTGAAGTCCATTTTTTATCGATATTTAAGTGAGGAAATTATCTGTAATAAACTTTTACGTGGCATGTGAGTGATGGTGGTAATTATTATTTATTTTTTGTTAGTAAGAACAAGGTTCTGATCACTTTGTATATACAGGGTCTTGTTTTTAAATTGGCAATTATTTTTTGTGTTGTCTGAATTATTTTTTTACCAAGAAAATTGTACAGGAGATAACTGATGTGATGGTCACATTAGTACCATTTTCAAATAACAGATGAGGGTATATATTTCTTCTACCGGATCTCGTACTATAACGGGAAATTCTGTTAAATATCAAGATAATGAACTTTGAATATAAATTAAATTTTCAAATAATTTTCTAATTCAATAATTTACCTTTCCCATTAGTGTGGCCCGATTTTCTGAATTTTCATAAGCTCTGGTTTTTTTTTTGAGTTACTAGAAAATAAGTTATAATTACATAAAAATTTATTTATATAAAAATTTCAGCAATGTATTATCTGATTTGATTATAATAATAATGGTCAAAGTTCATTCACTTTTTCTAATCCTAAATACCGTAGATTAAAGATTAAAGATTCCATACCAGCAAGAACACAATACCAAGCAATCCCTTCAAAAGTGTTAAAAAAGTCCGATACTTCACAATAAGAACAAAGTACACGCCACACAGCTTCTTCTAAAACTCCAGAAACTAGTAAGGGTTTCTATTTGAACATCGGTGTATCCTGTACCGACTGCGATTCGTTCTTCAAATTGGAACTCATTTATAGAAAGTGCACTGTGTTTGACATCTCTACTTCAACAGTTGGACTTTAGAAAATAACAGTAACGTAGCTGCGCTATTGTGTTGTTACTTCGTTATTTTCCACACTAATGTAGCTTTTGTGAGAAGCTGTTCAGATTTTGCTAAATGTAGGTCATGAGTTTGAACCTAGACAAGCGCAATACTTAGTGTAATTTATTTCATCACCACTGCCTTCAAAGCGTTGAACGAAATCATCGTGAGGAAATACAATTTTAACATACCAAAGCGGATTCGGCCCACGTGGTGTATTACAGACCTCTACCTCATAGTGAGGGGGCCTGTGCTCCAGCAGTGGGAACCCGCCCTGTGTGGGAACCCAGGGCGGGGCAGGAATGACTGTCAGACTTGCACTGACTAAAATATACGTTCCAGGATCACGGTAACATAATGAGACAGTTGCATGAGAACAATTAGTAGATTATTAACCAAGGGGATAAAGCAGTGTCTTCTGTCGCGGGTGACGATTTAAATCGCGAGCATAACGAAGGACTCGAGGATTACTCCCGAGCGTAGCGAGGGTGTTAGAAACTTAAATCACGAGCGAAGCGAGGGATTTAAGACGAGTCCTGAGTGTAGCGAGGGATTTAAGTTCACCCAAGACTAAGACAGCTTTATCACCGAGGAAAATACTCTACTTTTCGTACCACTTGCGAAAAAAATAACGTTTTAATAATATGTATGAGATAAGCATTAATTAAACATTTAAATTTAACAATAACTTATTTAAAAAAATAAAAATAAACTTTTTCAAAAAAAATGTGACCGCCTTCAAAAACAACCACAAAAAAGAGTAAAATAAGCTACAAAACTTTTCTTTCGGAAGTCGGTGGTTTTTTATTAATTTCATTGTCTCTTTTGCCATCGACTTCCGAAAGAAAAGTTTTGTAGGTTATTTTACCCTTTTTTGTGGTTGTTTTTGAAGGCGGTCACATTTTTTTTGAAAAAGTTTTTTTATTTTTTTTGAAAAAGTTTTTATTTTACTCTTTTTATTTTCTATATTCAACTAAAATTCTTGTCAAATACATCATTTTCTTACAAGTGCATTAGAATTTTGTAATCTAGCACCGGTAATAAGATCGTTAACATCTCTTTCATTTATTCCCTATCTCAAAAACTGCAGAACCGATTTTGATGAAATTTGCAGTATTCCCTAAGTTGAACGATACCTAGTACAACAAAAAAAGAATTTCTGAAATCGGACTTATAGTTCCGGAGATATGCGAACACAAACATAATTTTCTTACTTTAGGAGTTGTACCTTCCATCATCAGCTCAGCTACATGAGATAATGATTTCCATAAGCAAGTACTTGAATTACTTCATAAAATTTGCGAAAAACTATGTGTCAGCTAATAAAATTTGAGGGTTGCCCTCGATTTCTCCAAGATCCAATCATCAGATCCTGAAACGGTGACAATGGGACCACACGGGAAGCACCAGCTTTCGAATAAAAAAAGAATCATGAAAATCGGTTCACCCAGTCGCAAGTTATGAGGTAACAAACATTAAAAAAAAAAAAATACAGTCGAATTGATAACCTCCTCCTTTTTTTGAAGTCGGTTAATTAAAATAAACTCAACGTTTATGTATTTGAAGAAAACAAAACGCGGCAAATTCCTAGATTATATTGTATTCTCGGAAAAGCAAAGGCATCAAGATCATACGGCCTCTTCGGTTTTCGTAATGTTATTAAATAATAAATGCATATTCCTTTTTCAAAAAGTTGTATAATGCTTTACATACAAACTCAATGGTGTAAATACAGACTGATGTAGTTCACTATCGGTAAGTATTCGAAATTCAAATCACATTCTCTCCCTAGAGGATGAATGAAATTCAGTACAACTTTCTTTCCCTAGGGAAAGCTGTTTATAACAGATTAATAATGACTATTGTTATGTACGCTTTTTGTGGCATAGAATGTCACTTTTTTGAGCAAGTGGTACGAAAAGGTTTATTATAAGTTTATAAGTCTTCTAGACTTTAAAATATCTGGCGAAACGCGGGTGTGAAGCTAGGGAGATTATGGTGCCGAAAGCACAGCGACAACCAGGAAAAGTATTATAATTATATCTAGATGTAGTAAATCCCACTAAATTGCCAAGTTATACTCGTATTACTACCAAAGGAATCATTCTTAAGTTCTTTAAAAACAATTTGGGTCAGCATTAAAACTTTAAATTCTCCCAGTTTTATACAAACGACCTAATCAAATAACGGGCCCATTATTCACAAATGATATTCATCGAACATTTACCTAGTAAAATATTATCTCTATTTCTTTAACAAATCATTCCATAATTAATCAAATTAATTACCGGCTCACAAACGTTTCTTGTTCACGCCTCCTTAATTTCTGGAGAATAGCCAAATGAATAAGTTGGTGGAGATCTTATTAGAACGGGTATTATAGACAGCTTTAGAATTCGTCAAAGAGTATTTCTTAATTTTAATGGGGTTGTCAAAAGTGGGCAATTGACTGGTCTTCGTACTCTTTTCTCCGAAGGTTTAAATTCTTCGTACACATGGCGTCGCAAGATACCTTACGACTTTCGACGTCAGACTCGTACTGGCTAAAATCCACGGTGTCTTTCAATAGCTTTTTACATTCCGGGGTCACGGTAATGAGAAGTCACGACACC